>JASDQU010351896.1:0-11430 GCA_032191745.1 Picea mariana
TTTTTACTAGCTTTGATCAGATTATCAAATATCAAGTGTCTTATCATTCTGTGCCACAACCAACCTTCATATGCTTGACTCTTATGGGAATTTTCTTCTTCCTTAATATCTAACATATACATATTTCTTGAGGTTCTTGGTGCAATTGCAACTAATTTTCTTGACCCTTCTTCTCTTATTTCACATTTTTGGGAGTCAAACATGAGTATATTCCCTTGATAACAAGTTTGGATTACACTTAGAAGATTAGGCTTCATTTTTTCAACTAGTAACACATTTTATGCTTTGTTTTTCTTGTTGCCCAAGGTGACTGTACCTTTTCCAATTATTTTAGCAGATACATTATCTGCAAATGTAACACTTCCTTTTTCCCTCTTCGTTAGTTTGAGAAATTTACTTGTATCTCCTGTCAAATGTGTTGTTCATGATATTGATTCTAAGCCTCAAAGAATAATGTCAGGCATCAAAGGTTTTAAATGGAATGTTTTTATGAGTGTTTTTTCTACCTTCAATTTTCTGAGAAATAATCTTTAAATGAAATTAATGATAAGACAGTACAGAGGATGTATCTCGTTATCCGATTCACAATTATAATGTCAAATGATGTATAAATGATTTACAAAACTGTTAAACAAATTCAGGTATCAATTACAGATAAGTTTCACCTTGTTTGCAGTAGAATAAAAGTAGAAGATGCACCCTTGAAAAGGAGATAAAAATGCAGTAATTCATGCAAATCACAGGTCTTGTTTTACTCATAGTAATAACAGAGGAAAAGTTGTTACTGAATGAAATTATGATATAATATGATCACAATAGATGTAGTACTAAATTGTAATCATTCACTCTTCAAGAACTACAGAAAGAAATTCAGAGAAATGGAAACATAGAGGAAACACATAACTCAAATTGAATGAAGCTTAGAATCTTTGTCTGCACTTGTATTAATACTCAAAAGAGTTTCTCTTTTACATTCGTCAATAAGAAACCTCGAATAGATCTAAAATCTATCTATTTATACAAAATTTGTCGCAACTGAAAATCATTGGACTTCCCACAATATATGACTAAAAATAGAATACATCTGAATAAAATAAGAACATGAAAATATTATTGAGTTTTGTTGGCACTTCCTATGTCTCTCCGCCTGCTTGTAGATGCATTCATTTTCCTTTGACCTTTAATCCAGGTACACATGCCCATTAAGGCCACCACAAAAATTTTGCTTACTGTCTTTGTCATTTGATCTTGTTGCCATATGTCCCTTCGTATGCGTTCACCAGAATAAATAATTGTAGTTGAAGGGATGGGGGGAATAATTAGACAAGTATCTCAGCGTTGGCTAGTTATGGGATGGATAACGGTTACAGGGAAGAGTAACTATTCATGAATAGAATGATGTGGGAAAAAGTGTCCAATAAGGAGGTGGGATGAGTGGATGCAAGAATATGGGTGGTAGGGATAGACAGGGTAAGTGACGTGTAGAGTGTGACAGGTTGGAGGGTGAAAGGTAGAGTGGGTGGAGAAAGCGGACACTGTGCATGATTTTTCATTTGCTCTTGGCTACACTTGATTTTCCCTGTTCAATGCATTGGGTGCACTTGTCCATCAATGATACCAAGAATCTTGAAGGCTCAATCCTTTCATTCAATTCAAAGGAAAACATATTCTTCTGTATTTGTGGAAACTTCTCTTGGATGTTATTCACTTCTTGGACTATGATCCGATATTGTGAACTTGTATTAACCAACCATTCATTGATTTTAAGTATATCAATCTGGCTCATCTCTTGGATGGCCAACTGCGTATTTTCCTTGTTATTTCTGGAGCTTTGTTGGTTCATTTCTATTTCGATTTGCCCCAATGTATCTGAGATATTATTCCCTTCGAATTCAATCAAATTTTTATTTATTGAAGATAATGCCTCTAGACAAGCCTCTTTTACATCTCTAGAAATTTTATTTCCTTCTTCCAGATTTGTTTCCCAGTCTTTTAGGGCATTTTGCCTCTTACTTGTTCAGAATGAGGGAGAAGGGGAAGACCAGGGGTATTATCTTTCTACTTCTACATGAGAACCTCTTGAAACTTATACCGGGCTGCACAAGCCTCTTTTTCCTTGACATAAATATTTTTTAGAGAAAGGTCTACTGCTTGATAGCATTTCTGAATAACATCTACTTTTTGATAGAGCTCTTGCTAGGCAAATTCCAGCTTCTCATTGATTTCTGATGCTTGTGTTTTGAAGGAAGTAATATCTATCGTTGCGTTCTTTGTTATGGTCAATTTGGTCTACAACTTCTCAATCAAATCATCATGCTAAGTGATAAAACCTTGGCTAGTCTGTGAACTCTGGTAGAGAAGCTCAAGGTTATCTTGAAATTGCTTCATTTGATGTTGATAACTAGCCTTGATTTGTTCAATGTCCTGGTTCATCCTACTCCCAACAATCTGCTTTGTACTTTGTATCTCATTCTACAATTTCTCTACCAAGAGACATTTCTGTCACACTTGTTCGGTTAAATTTTCCACTGACCATTGATTGGCAGTGGCAAAATCCCCTAGTGAACCTACAACTTCTTTCGCAAACTCAGGATCATCTTGGCCTTTCCTGTCATACACCAATATTTTCCTTTTAGTGACTACTCAATCCTTTTGGTGGGATTCTCTTTTTACAATAGATTTTTGTTTCTTGCTGAAAAAGAAATTTGAGGGAGAAACCTCTTCAGGAAAGATAGGAGTAAATCACCAACAAAAGTGAGTTCGAAACTAGGATTTCCGAAGCTGGTTTGTAAAGGGGTTAATGATGTAATAGGAGACATAATTTCTGTGGAAGGTTCCCATCCTATTTTATTTGAGGTGCCAATAAAAGTAGTTGGCGTTGAATGAGGAACAACTTGTCCTGGATTCATGAAAGCTTCAAACCGAGCTAAAACTTGTGGATCATTCAGTACTGACAATGATGCTTTTATTTCATGAAATAACACTTTTGGTCTTTTTTGGAATTCTTCAACTTTTTTCTTAGTAGAGAAACTCGACTTAGATCCTATGGGTCTAGCTTCCTGTGAAGAAGGCATGGGTTTTGATTCTCCTTGCAATATCTTTAGCAAATTGTTTCGTCTGTTCTTTTTAAAGATGAGGAAACCAACTTGTTGGTCAGGAGGTAGAGTTTGGAATCTTCTTTGAACTTCCTCATAATATCTAATTCCCTCAAACATATAGTCATAAGGAGAATTCTCATGGATGTATCACTTCATGTTAAACTGAGCTAAATGATTTTCCACTATCTTATGTGGATCATGTTTCTTCAATTCGACGTCAACTAATTTGGCATCTTCGAGGGCTGCAAACTCAAATTTAGAATGACCAAAATCTAATAATGTGAACATGCCAACTTGAATGGGAAAAGTTGGCCAAACCTTTTTATGAGATGCTTTCAATTATTTGTTGATACCTCCTGCTACTGTTTGGTATGCCACTTCTCTGCATATTGGACTGTCAGGTAAAAACTGTGGGAGGGAACGAGGAGGAATGGAACAACCAAACACTATGATATAGGAGAAATTCTCCTCAATAAACCAATCTGCAAGTTTTCTTAAGTTCCCCATAATCTTTGCTGAAATCAGGGGCAACGGGTGACCATAGATAGCTATGTGAATAGGTACCACAATGTTGTGACATATTTCGTAAAAGAAATATTTGGCATTTTCCTCCCATAATTTGGAGTGGTAGAAATGAATTGGATCATAACTGGCCGGGGTCCAAATCCAATTCATCAGGGGAAAAGGGGTCATGAAACAAATGTCATCTAGAATATATGCTGACATGTAAAACGAAGAAGGTTTCCCTTTTGATTTTTTTGATTTATACTCAACGATTTCCTTGGCCAAATTATCAGATAGCATTTTATCCCAATTGAAGGTATAACCCTCGGCTACTTCATTCATGATGGCTACCCACTCAACTGAGAAGTGTGTAGTGTTCTTATTCCCAAACATGTGACATAGCATCATGGATATATACAAAATGTGAGCGTCTAATGACACCATGGCATACATACCATGAGTGTCGACTATGCATTTTTTTGTATGTCCCCACCAGGTCTTGATTATATCATGGCCATTTCTACCATATTGAGTGCATTCCCTTCTCTCAAAATATAGACGAAATGCAACATTTTAAGTGTATTTAGGGGTAGGGGAAAGATTGTACATTACTTGTAGGTTCTCTAGTCAGAAAGAACTGACGACAACCTGTTGGTGGTTGATGACGCTCCTGGTTTGGACGTAGACATGTTCCAAAGCCCAATTTATCATATCATTGTAGGGTATAATTATGGGTCATGCAACGATCTTATGCAGTTTCGACTATGCTACAAATCTAAGCTTAGATGAAAAAGACTCATCGTCTTCCTCGACAGAATCTTCTAGAAAGTTAATAATCTCATGCTCCAAGATATCGAACACCTTCTTCCATGTTTTAATGGCATCCACAACTCATGGAGTTGTGTTTGATAGAACATATGCGTTTGCATTTGAATCATCACATGATGCATCAAGATTCTTTGCAGCTTTTCATGGCGCCATAATCCTCAAGGAAACAAAATTAGCCTACCTGTGACAAGAGAAGTCTGTAAGATCTACACTGAATAAAAAATTGCTAATTGCAAATGGTAAAAATGATTTTGAAATTCGAAGTGTTGTATTCAAAAAGTCTATCGATCTTCGTATAGCTCTACTGACGAAGAATTTATTAAAATTAATGGAATTCATTACCTGGTGATTCACAGTCTTTATTTGAAATCATTAACCTTAATCAATTATAAATGTCATTAATACTTCGATGGTTCACATTCGAAAATTTTGGATGTGACAGGGTGGAAATCTCTCGAAGTCCAAATTCGTGGAGGAGTTAATCTCTAAGTAATCACTTTTATGTATCAATTAATCATGTTTTAAAACATTGTATTAAATTTAAGTATTTCGAAAGTTTGGAATTCATAAGTTTTTAATATAGTACAATGGAAATTTTTCGAAGCCCGAAACTGCGAAGCAACTAATTAACGCTTAATCATGACTAATTAAATCCTTTAACTATTTTATTAACTCTTTGAAACCCTTTTTTACTTTTTGTAATTACTTTACTTTGATGCTTTGATACTCCTGGGATTGTGAAATCAAAAAATCCTGAAGAACAGTCTCTCAGAGTGACATGGCAGAGATGATGTCATTCTTGATGACGTGTCAAGAAAAGAGAGGTGCCACGTGTCACTTGAAAACCTGTGAATTATCCGATGTAAATGTCAAAAATTAGTGCCCTGTGTCAACCCAAGAAAATATTCTTAAAGGACATGTGTCCTATGACTCATGTCTGTAATCCCTTTAGTAATGATCATGAGTGACTATCTTTGGGACTTCGGAGTTTCAGGTTTTTTTTTTTTAGGCTTTCTAGAATACCCAAAGCACGAACCGACCATTAAAGACTTTCTTTTAAATCTCAGGAAACTTCTAAACTTCAGAGATCATTAGGATTGTTTGACAAAATTAGAGTAACTCATTGAAGATAGATATCGTAAGTGCCTTATTGATAAATAAAAACCAATGGATTTATTTTAATTTTAAAAGGTCGCTTTCTAAGTTTTTTGCCTTTTTGGGAATTTTTTTATTTCTAAGAGGTAAAATATATAAAGCTCAAAAGCTCAAAATTATGTGTGTTCTAACATAGTCTCCACCTGAGGATTGTGGCTCCCTGTGAGGCACGAAAGAACAATAGAAAAAGTTACTTTATTGAGTAAATGGAGTCATTATTTCTTTTTGAAAAACATGTTCCTGTTTTTATTTAAGAATTAATCATACATAGAAAAAATGAACTTAACCAAATCTCAAAAAACCTTCCAAATCTCAGGTTAGGTTATTTAAAATTTCCTTTTCCTAAAACTGATTTTATATTTTTTTAAGATAATCAAAATAACTTTAACTAAAATATCAGTCTTCGACTGACTTTGTTTGCTTCAAGGTTAAGCAAATGTAACAATTTATTTAGGGAATCCCTAGTTGGTTCAGGATGTAAATATCACCAGAAAGAGAACTAGATAACAAAGTATGATATATGGATATGTATGACAACCTTATAAATATCATAGATATTGCTTCACTTCCACCAAGCATGTGCAATACCCCGATGAAGTTATCTACTTCTCCCATTGAATTTCCTTTCACCACTTCAATTAACACTTTTGCATTTCGTTGAGATGAGGGAAATCAATATATGAATTTCCTTTTATCATCTCTTTTGGAAAAGATGGGGGCAATAAAATTATGAATTTCCTTTCACCATCTGTCTTATATTTAAATATTTTGAAGTGGGGGCAATCGATCTGTATGTAACATACAAGGGACGATATCTGTTTAAATTTTGAAAAGAAGGTTTGTCAACAATTTTAAGAATACTCTAAAACTAACTTTCTTCCAATTTTCAATACAACTTTGCCTATAGGAATTTTTTTTATTGGAATCTTAATCTTTCAGGGATCAACCTTGAGCGAATTACCTAGTTTAAAGTTTGATAGAAGAGCGAAAATTATCAAGATTATCCTAGACATACTTTTTCAATTGAAATCAAAGGAACATAAACATTTTTGCCTAATCTTGTTTTGAAAATATATTTTTAAGTTTTCAGAGTCAAGATAAGTTTCTTTCTTTCTATGAAGACTAAAAAGAGGGAGAAAGGAAAAATAAAATCTGTAGTGAATAAAAATCTTGGGATAGGTAAAAAGTAACCAAATCAAAGATTCAGAGCATCTGAAACAAAATATCCTAATCCCACACGAAATTGTGTCTTTAGTTCAGGCTTTTTTCGAGTTTATTTATTATCATTTTCATTTTCATCTCAGAGATGGATTTGGAATTTATCAGCATGACACTTTAAGTTGTAATTTTATACCTCTCTGATTCTTAGGTCAGGTGATAATATTATCATGAGAAAAACTTCCTTCACATTCATTTCAAACATAATTTTCTTACAATTTTATTTGAACTATAAGAAGAGTAGGAACCATACCTTATTTTCCTTTTGAATTTTTAGCAAGGCAGATTATTAATTTATCACCTATTTTTAGACAAATCAAATGTTTGAAAAATGAGTGTCGAATTATTATTCAGCCTCATCTCTTGTTCAACAAGATCTATTCTGAAAGAGGAATAAAATGAAAAATTTCAGAAAATCCTGTAGAATAGAGATGATATGTGATACATATGTTTTTATTTTTTGTTTCAATGATATCAAGCAATCATAAATTTATTGAAAATATTTACAATAGATGATCAAATGACTCGGGTAATTTACAAAAAGAAAAGAACAATTGAAAATTAAAATGCCAATATCAATCCAATCCGATATATACAATGGAAATCTAAAATGTAATTACTGCATGCAATGTTTTAAATAATGCCCATTGATAGGAGTGTCAAGAATTTCTCCATCAATATTTTCCAGTGAGAATGAGTTTTTTCCCTTAGCAGCTACAATTTTGAATGGTCCAAACCATAGATGATCGAATTTGTCCTATTTCCTTGCATCTTCCTTTATACCTTCCCATTTTAAAACTAAATCGCGAGGAACAAACTCCCTGTCTTTGGATTTTTTTTATCAAAAACGGTTTTCATATTATCCTGGTACTTTTGAAGCTTATCATCCACTTCTACTCTATTCTACTGAACTTCGATGATTTGATCCATTCTTCTCATAACCACGTTTGGCTCTTCATTTTCATCCTACCAAAGTTTCATCACATGAAGAGCAAGATTAATAGGAAGGATAACATCAGTACCATAAACTAATTGGAAAGGAGACATACCTATAGATCTCTTGGTGCCAATTCGGTTTGCCCATAAGGCGTACTTTAAGTGAGTATGCCAAGGTTTTTTTTTATTTTCTGTCAAAAATTTCTTGATTATAGTTATCAAACTCTTGTTAGATGATTCAACCAGCCCATTTCCCTGAGGATAATAAGCTGTAGAATGACCTAAAATAATATTGTATTTCTAAGAGAAATTGATCATTGCCATAGATTTAAAAGCCTGAGCATTATTAGTAACTATTTTTCTAGGAAAACCAAATCTTGCTAGGATGTTTTCTTCCAAAACGTTTATTACTACCGAATCTTTAACATTCCGAGTTGGAATGGATTCAACCCATTTCGTAAAGTAATTAGTAGTGGTTAGAATCCATCTATGTTGAGCACTTGATTGCGGATGAATTTCTCCAATGAATTCTAGGCCCCATTGTTGGAAATGAGCTTAAGGTTTTATTGGAATTATAGGTAAGGCAAGAAGACTTTTCTTACCAGCAAACCGTTGGCATGGATTGCAAGCTATGACCCTTGCATTTACATCAGTACATAATTTTGGCCAATAATATCATGCCCTTAAAATTTTGTAAGTTGTTTCTCTCTAGGCATGATGTCCTCCACATACTCCTTCATGAACTTCGTCAATGACAACTTCTGTTTCAGATTCTATCAGGCAACATAACAAGAAACCCAAAGGGTCTTTCCAGTATATCTTGTCATCAATAATGCAATACTTAATTGCATGTAGCTTTAAAGTTGTTTCTTTATAAGGATTCATGTTATTTTGGAATTGAAGAGTAAGGATGTATGTAAGAATATCACGGTACCAGGAAGAGGAAGAAAAATTATCTTCAATCTGAATTATAGGTGTTTGATTGTCAATTTCCCCTATATCTAGGAGAGAATCATGTGATTTGAAGTTATTTATTCCAAGAACTCTAAAATTTGATTAAGCTAACAACCTTGCCATACCTTGACCTTTCACAAGCTTGGTTGGTTTCAATTCTAAATCAAACTCTTGAATTTTAGCCAACCATCTACCTCTTATTCCATCATTGTCTGGCTGAACCAAGATATATTTAATTTCATTTGTTGGTACATAAGCAATTATTTTGAAGTGCAAGACATATGTTCTGAAATCCTTGAGAGCCTTCACCATTGCATAAGCTTGTTTTTCAAGTATATCATATCTTAGCTATGCATTCATGAGGCTTTTTCTCAAAAAGGCTATTGGTTGTTCAAATCCTTCTTCATTTTTTTGAAGGAGCACTGATGCAACAATATATTCAGAGGCGAAAGAGAAGATTAATAATTATTTTGTATAGTTCAGACTTACCAATACTGGTGCTTCTCTTATATCTTTCTTAACATGCTCAAAAGACGCTTTGGCTTCTGCAGTCCATTTTACTTCACTGCCATTTTTTAGCATATCTGTAATCAATTTGATTATTTCAGCAAAGTTAGGAATAAATCTCCTCAAAAAATTGATCTTATCTAAAAAAAATTGTATCTTTTTTCTATTTCTAGGAATATTAACCAGGTCAATAGCCCCAATTTGTTTAGGATCAACCTTGATTCCATCTTTTGAAACTATATGACCTAAAAGTTTACCTTCTTGCATAACAAAGTGTGATTTTTTGGGGTTAAGGGACAAACCAAATTTTATGCATTTTTCAAAAGTCTTTCTGAGGTGCATCAAATGTTTTGCATCATAATTGGAAAAAAATATTAACTCATCTAGATAAATAACAACAAACTTGTCTCTCACTGACGAACACAATATCCATTTCTCTCTAGAAAGTTTATTTTGCATTCATTAAACCAAAAGGAGTGTTATCATACATAAAGGTTCCCCATGGAGTAGTAAACACAGTCTTTTCTCTATCATCTTCATGAACAACAATCTGATTATATCCTGAGAAACCATCAATCATAGAAATTATGTTATCCCCTACTACCTTCTCTAAAACATGGTCCATTTTTGGGAGCGGGTAGTTATCTTTAAGAGAAGAACGATTTAAGTTCCTAAAATCAATGCAGAGTCTTATTTCGTTGTTCTTCTTTCTATCAGGGACCAAATTGGCCACCCATTCAAAGTATCTGAGGGGAACGATGATTTTTGCATCAAGGATTTTTTTAACCTCCTTTTCTATTACCGACAAAAGAATTGGGTTTGTCTGTCTAAGCTTCTACTTGAAAGGGTTAATACCATGTTTTAAGGGAATCTTATGTTCAATAAAAGAAGTATCGTAAGTTTTTAAATCATCATAAGACCATGCAAAAATATCTTTATACTGTTTAAGTAACTCAACATTTTTACTATTTATTTGTCTTAGAAGATATTTTGATATTTTGACCATTTGGGGATTTTCATTAGTTCCTACATTATATTCTTCAACTTCTTCGGGTTGAGGTCGCAAAGTAGACTTTAAAGGTATATCATCCTGGTCAAACAAAATTTCTAGAGGGATCCAACCTCTGGGAATTTGATTGTTTTTAAGTAAGAGCATGCAGTGATTTGCAATTTTATCTTGGAACTTTTCTGTGTTCTCTACTTCCTGCATAATCCAAGAAGGATAATTTTGATTTTCTTGATCTATGTGGGTCTCAAAAAACTCATCTACCATTTCCAGGAACTACTTGATTTGTTCATCATCTTCAAATACTTTCCAATCTTGAACATTGGTTGGAATTGAAGGTCTATGTCTCATCTCAATATGATATTTCAACTTCAAAATAGTAGGTGGTATGAAAGTTGCAACAACTTTGGCCAAAGAATCAACTTGTTGATTTTGCATTCTGGGAATAGAGCGAATATTAAAGGATGAGAAGAAATTCTCTATAAGATCACATGAACAATTTATATATGATGTCAATCTTGGATGCTTAGCTTGATATTGTTATTTTAATTTTTTTACAATGAGCTCAACATCACCATAAACTATCAAATGTTCGATTTTTAATTTTCGTACAGCTTCTAATCCTAAAACTAAAGCTTCATATTCACATAAATTATTGGTGTAATCAACATACCATTGTAATCTATAAGAGAAAGGAATAACATACTCATCACCTGGTGCCATGAATAAAACTCTAGCTCCAACTCCTTCGCAAGATGAAGCACCATCGAAGAACATTTTCCACGTCCCTTCTCTAACATTTATATTTTTCTTTGAAATTTCTATTTTTTGATTTTCTTCTTCTATACGTTCTTCAAAATCATCATCTATAGATAATATAGAATTTCCTAAGTCTTGATCAACAACATAGACTAGGTAGTTATTGGGGTTTTGAAGGTCACTTTTAGTATACACCAGTCTAGTTTCTCTGTACAGTCGAGTAAATTGTCCACCAAAAATTGGAATTGTAAAATAGGTCATGTCTAGTTGAATTGATCCTCCTAGCTTGGCACCCCAAGATCTAGATATAAGCATACCATACTTGGCAGGAACATCAACAACAACCACATCCATAAGGATACTTTTCACAAGAACCCGAGCAAGGTTCAAAACTAAATATTTAATCATACCTTGACACTTAACCTTTCTAGAATCAAAAGAGTATAAATCTTGATAAGGTCTGTT
>JASDQU010351897.1:0-12035 GCA_032191745.1 Picea mariana
GTTTCCCCACTGGATGTTTGTGATGTTCTCTTGGGCCAGCCATATATGTGGAAGTGCCATGCTATTTATGAGTCTCGACCCCGTAGTGTCATTGTTACTCTTGGGAGTCATCTCTACAAGATACCAGAGGTAGTTCCAACTACTGCCCCACCTAAACAGTGCCGCAAGGTAGTATCTCATACTACAAAATTCAGCTTCTTCACAATCTGTTCAAAAGGTGAACAGAAGGATACTGCAACCACCACAGCTTCGGCCCAAGCACCTTCTATCCAACATAAGTAGGTCAACAATATTGTATCAAAATGAAAAGATTCCTTTTGAACACAGTCATCTCATGCAACCAGACTGGTTAAAAATTTCCAACCCTTACAACTACAGGTTCGTGACAACCTTCAAAAAACCAAACAACGCAACGTCTCTAGCAAGGCAAGTAGCTCACCAAGATTCAGATTCAACAATCACTTTTACCTCTCCCCCGATAACTCAATGCGATGGAGACCATTTATTCCTAATGAGGGAGGATTGATCCAAGTGGATATCGGTGGCCACCCACCTTCTCCAACTGGCCCAAAATATGTTTCTGGCAATTTTGGTTATTTACTATTTTTAGCAGTTTTTAACTTCCGAGGCCATTTTGAGGCCCTGAATGATGTTTTTTGAGAAAACAGGGAGCAACACAGATAGATCTTTCCAACGAGCTATTGATCACCCCAAACAAAGATCCTATGCAAAAGTTACGCCCCTGGGAAGTTGACGTATCAACTACCCCCATCAGGGCCCACAAACCTTTTGGCTTTTCATCTTCCAAGGTTAGGGTTTTGGATTTTACTTTTGTTAAAAAGGCCCTTAGAGCCTCATTGTAATTATCATCTTCTTGAGAATGTGAGTATCCGTCACATCTCTTCTTAGAGATAAGCTGCCACCATTCTAGCAAGTCTTTCACTCTGTATTTTTACAGTCTCTGTACATTTCTTTCATTAATAGAAATCATGTATTAATGTATCTTTGTGTTTATGATTGCATCTCAGATATATTTCTGTTATATTATTGGATATACGCGATATCTCTATGCATTTATTTATTATATCTCCACTCTCATTTCGTGCCGAAAATAATCCAAATCAGTGGCATCAGAGCAGGCTGCTCTGGATCGTTTTTCAGTGCATGTCCCCGACGAGGTCCGAGTATAGCAAGTTGGGTCTCAAGATTGTCTCTCCTAGCATGATGTTATATTTTTGGCAAAAAATTATCATGGCCATTGACTTAAATTCTTGCACATTATCAGTGACTATCTTTCGAGGACAACCAAACCTGGATAAAATATTATCTTCCAAAAAACTAATTACTACCGAATCAATTGCATTTCTTGTGGGGATAGCTTCCACCCATTTAGTGAAATAATCAATAGCAGTTAGGATCCATTTGTGCTACGCACTGGAGTGTGGATGAAATTATCCAATGAAATCAAGTCCCCATTGCTGAAACGAGGCTTCGATTTTTATCGGAATTAGGGGCAAAGTTGGGACCTTCTGCTTGCCTGTGAACAACTGATAAGGGACACAATTTTGAACTTTAGTGTTCACTTCTATGAACAATTTGGGCCAGTAATATCTGACTCTTAAGATTTTATAAGCTTTTTCTCACCAGGCATGATTTCCTCCACACACTCCGACATGGAATTCATCCATAACCCCTTTTGTTTCAGTTTCGACTAAACACCTCAGTAGGAAACCTAAGGGGTCTTTCCAATACAATTTAGCATCTATGATATAGTATTTTACAACATGTAACTTTAGTGTCCTAGCTTTAGACGGTGTTAATTCAATAGGACATTGAAGCATGGGTAGATAATGGATGATGTCGCGACACCAGGCTGAAGTAGAAAACTTGTCTTGAATTTCGGTTGTAGGTGCAGTGACATCAAGGTCATCTATTTCCAGAAATCCCTCGTTCTCTTGTAGCTGATTTATCCCAAGTTCTTTTAAATTTGATTTGGCAAGCAATTTGGCCAAACCCCTGGTCAAACTCCTAGGTCAAACTCCTAGGTCAAACTCCTGGATCTTAGCTAACCACCTGCCTCTTCTTCCATCGCTGTCTGGTTGCACTAGGATATCTTTAACAGAGCTAGAGGGTACATAAGAAATGATCTTTGAGTGATACACATAAGTTCTAAGAGCCTTGAGAGATTTCACCATTGCATAGGCCTGTTTCTCCAATATATCATATTTTAACTCACCATCTCTGAGACTTTTTCTAAAAAATGCAATAGGCCGCTCAAAACTTTCCTCATTTTTTTGCAACAATACAACTGCGATAGTATGTTCTGAAGCAAAAGAAAAAAGAAAAAACTCTTTTGTGTAATATAGGCTTGCCAAGACCGGTGCTTCACTTATTACTTTCTTGATGCATTGAAATGACGCTTTAGCTTCGCTTGTCCATCTCACCTCACTATCCTTTTTGAGCATATATGTTATCAATTTTACAATTTCAGCAAAGTTAGGGATGAATCTCCTCAAGAAATTTATTTTTCCTAAAAAAGACTAAATTTCTTTTACATTTCTAGGAAAATTTATAGTATTTATTGCCTCAACCCTTTTTGGATCGATTTTGAGTCCATCTTTAGACACGATATGGCCCAAGAGTTTACCTTCTTTCATTGCGAAATGAGATTTCTTGGGATTGAGTGACAAACCAAATTTTCGGCATTTCTCAAAGGTTTGTTTAAGATGCATTAGATGTTCTGTATCAGATTTAGAGAACATAGTCAGGTCATCAAGATAGATAACAACGAACTTATCTCTTTCACCCACGAAAGAGATATCCATGGCTTGCTGAAAAGTTGCCCCTGCATTCATTAAACCAAAAGGCATTTTATCATACATAAAAGTACCCCAAGGGGTAGTTAAAGTAGTGTTTTCTTTATCGTCGTGATGCACTGCGATCTGATTGTAACCTGAAAAATCATCAATCATAGACGTTATGTTAGCTCCAACTACTTTTTCTAAAACGTGATCCATCTTAGGTAATTGGTAATTGTCTTTGAGTGATGATCGATGCAGGTTTCTAAAATCGACACATAGTCTGATCTCACCATTTTTCTTTCTCATTGGGACCAAATTAGCTACCCACTCAGAGTATCTCAGTGGAACTATGATTTTAGCATACAAGATTTTTTTGACTTCTTTTTCTATCACCGGTAATAGGATAGGGTTAATCTGCCTAAAAGGTTTGGTGCCTGGTTTTAGTGGAATTTTATGTTCCATGATAGTTGTATCATAAGTTATCAACTCGTTAGAAGACCAGGAAAAAACATCTTTGTATTTTTTAAGAAACTCAGCATATTTACTTTTGATTTTGGGAGACAAGTACCTGGATAATTTTACTAATGTAGGACTCTCTTCAGTACCTATATTTCAATCTTCGACCTCTTCCAATTGAGGCTGTAAGGTAGTCTTAAAAGGGATGTCATCATGATTAAAGAGGTTTTCTAAGGGAATCAGGCCCTTGGGTATTTGATTATTTTTTAAAACAAGCATACGGTGATTAGCGATTTTATCCTGGAACTCTTGGGGATCTTCCCCTTCCTGCATGATCCAAATAGGATCATTTTGGTTCTCTTGGTCAGCATGCATTTCGACGAACTTGTCTACTCTTTCTAAAAATTTTTGGATTTGTTCATCATCCTCAAAGACATGCCAATGTTGTATGTTATTGGGTATGGAAGGCCTATGTCTCATTTGTATATGATATTTTAGTTTGAAAGCAGTGGGAGGTGCGAAAGTTAAAGCAGCTTTGGCTAAAACATCCGCCTGTTGATTTTCTACTCTCGGAATGAAGTGAATATTAACAGAGGAGAAAAAAATTTCGATTAGGTCCCAAACACAATTTCAATATGACCTTAACCTAGGATGTTTGGCCTGGTACTGGCGATTAACCTGCTTCACGATCAACTCTGCATCACCAAAAACTTTCAAGTTTTTAATTTTCATTCTCCTAGCAGCCTCTAACCCTAACAATAGAGCTTCGTACTCACATGCATTATTAGTGTGGTCAATGTTCCACTGTAGCCTATAAGAGAAAGGGATAATGAATTCGTTATCGGGTGCCACAAAAATTACTCCAGCCCCAGCTCCAAGATAAGATGAGGCACCGTCAAAAAACATTTTCCAAACACCAGTTCTATATACATCCTGTTCTATTTGTTCTTTTTCTTTTTTATTTCCTGTACAACTTTCTTCTATACATGCATCAACATCATCATCTATAGATAATATTTAATTACCTAAATCCTGATCAGCAATATATATAGGATAATTATTTGGGTTGAGAGGGTCACTAACTGTAAATGCTAACTTGGTTTCCCTGTATAATTGCGTGAACTGTCCTTCGAAAACTGGAATTGTTGCGTACATCATATCAAGTTGAAGGGAATCTCCAAGTTTAGCACCCTAAGATCAGGACAAGAGCATGCCATATTTTGGGGGTATATCTGCGACAACCACATCCATTAAAACGATTTTTGTAGGTACCTGTGCAAGGTTTACAACTAAGTCCTGTATCATTCCTATACACTTGACTTTCCTCGAATCAAATGAATATAAATCTCCATAAGGCCTGGTGATTTCAAGGCCGAGTCTATCCATGATTGCTTTAGGCATCACATTATGAGAGGCCCCAGAATATAACATGCAGTTATGGAGCAGATGGTCACAAACAGTCAAAGTGATGTAGAAAGGGACAATGATGTCTCTGGTAGCTTCGAAGTGTGGGCTGAAAATTATGTTAGGATTATCATATTCTAAGTTAATAACATCGGCCTGACTTTCATTTTTCGAAAAACTAATCATTTTAGCAATTTGTTTTCAGTATATCAGGTTTTTGGCCAGTTCGACAAGGGGAATAGGGATTTCGATCTTATTGATTTCATTCTCTAGATTAAAACTTCCAATGGTTTTGTCGATTTCCATGGTTTGAGTCTCTAGCCTTTTCTTTTCAGCCTTCCTTGGTTGAGGGGCCTTTGTTTCGGTAACAGGGGTGTCTAGTTTCTGCATGCTTAAGGGTGGTGTTTCTGTTGTCTTTATTTTAATAGACTGTATGTTAGCGGTCTTAGTCCCTTCAGTCTGTTTTTCAGTGATTTTTGAAACTCCTTCATCAGTTTCAACCCTCGGCAGTATCTTTTTAATTGGAGCGGTTGTGGAAACCCTGTTTCTAGGTCTTAGGTTGTACTTCTGGTGGAGCTTGACCATTATACCATCCGCTATTCCCTGATGGGTCAAATCTTTCGAAACACTATTGTTCTTATTACTCTCAGTCCTATACTCTGTAGTCAAATACTTTTCGTAATCTTGTCTTTTTATATAAGGTTGTAAGCAGTCATCGCCAAGATTGTTCATATCCTCTTCTAACTCCTCGAAATCCTCCACGTCTTGTCCTCCTATAAAGTTTTTGCTTTTAAAAGGGATTTGGATTTTTTTATCTTCATTCTTAATTTTTTTTTGGTGGTTTTGAGGATTAGGGTTCTTCCTGAACTCCTTTCTAGGGTAATGTTCATTCTTAGCTTCATCTAGTTCCATTCTCAATATTTTATTTGACAGTTCTTTGATGATTCTAGACATATCATCCATTTTTTCTTCTGAAGATCTTCTTGATATAGAGGGTCCTTCTTGCTCTCTATATCTCCTGATTTCTTTGTTTCCAGTCTCGAATTTGGTTTTCAGCTTCCCTGATGCCATCATGTTAGATTCGATTTCCAAGGCATCATCTTGCATCTTGGTGAGATCTACTGATCTTCTCTCCCTTAATAACAGGGCAAAGTCGGGGTAAAAAGATCCAACAAAAGTCACTTTCGCTGCAGGTTGGGAGGGTTTGACCTCGGTTGGGATCTTATTGTACAATTTATTGAATCGTTGGGTAAACTCGAGAACTGATTCATAGTTTTTCTTTCAAAGAGCCCCAAATTTGGTTAGATAATAAAGATGGTCTTTCCACTCACCCCACTATCTGATAAAAGCATTTTCAAGTTCATCGTATGATGATATAGATCCAGCTGCTATGCCTCGAAACTAGGTTCTTACTTTCCCTTCAAAGGTTTGAACCAAGAGTCTAGATTAAACATCTTCATGTTCCAATCCAAGAATGTCAACGAATTGATCGAAAAAATTTATGTGTTCATCTACCGTTAAATCGCCCTCTCCCATGAACTTGGGCAGGTTTTTCATGTAATTTTCTGGTAAATCATTGAGAGGGACTAGTAGAACTAGAGGGGCATATCTTGCACAAACCTTTACAAATATCTGAGGAGGTCGTACTTGGCCACCTGCTTCTCCTCCTAGACCACTTGCGGCAGCACCTCCTACCCCACCTCCTCTAGCCACGACCATTATGGATTTAGCGGTTAAAGTTTGGGGGTTATAAGGAAGGGTTTCAAGAAATCGGTTATCGATGGGGAGGAAACTTGAGAAAAAGGAGTTTGGGGAATGTGGACTGGTTCCTTCAGAATCACAGGGTGAAAATATAGGAGAATCAATAGAAGTTGAGTCGATATATATAGGATAATTGTTTGAGTTTTGAGAGGTGGGAAATCGAACCTCGAGAAGTGAGGGAGAGTCGGTCACAACAGGAAGTGAGGTAGATCTTCGTTCTCTATTGGTGTGGAAAACGACTGAGAAAGATTTGGTCTTAAAAGAAGGCAGAACCAAATCTGATTTAGGGGTTGTAACTTTATCAATGGAGTATTCCCCATAAGGGGGTGGAATACTTGATTCACCGTGTTGATCTTCAGAGTCAGACTATGTAAATTTAGGTTGATAATTTTTATTTGTCGATGCTGTAGTCTACCGAAAGTATCTTCTCAATTTTAGAATTTTTTCTGGGTCGGAAAAAGGTGAAATTTTCTTGTCATCTGGATTCTTCCTGGTGTTCTTCTGGTTAGGAGCTAGTTCAAACAATGTGGAGTCGCTAAGTGAAAGATAAAGGTAGCCTTAGAAGGTTTTCAAACTTTGTTCAATATCAAAGAAGGAAAGTGTCAATGTCGTTCTTCCCAGGAAAAAAAGCTTCGTTTCTCTGTTCCCCGGCAACAACGCCAAAAATATGTTGTTCCTGAGTTTATACTTTAAGGCTCTAAAGTATACTGTCAAGGCATATGAAAACATAGAGGAATTTAAGGATAGAAAAAATCAATGATAAAAAGGTGAGGACTATAGTTGGTTTCTCAACTATCTCTGTCGAAATTCCCAGTTTTCCTGAATACTGATATCTCTCTCAATTGCTGCCCATGAACGTTCTAACTCAACATGGTTATTTGTTGTTTGCAAGATAGTGTTAAATAAATTTAGAGTGATGCTAATTTGATCTGAAAGATCGGGTTCGATGTTAGGCTTCCTTGAAACTGGTACTGTCATGAAGGATAAAGGTAAAGGAGATACAATTATGTGTTTTCTTTTTAGGCTTCGTTATCTCTATTTCACAATGTAAAGAGAATGATTTTAAAACACGAATTAATAGGATGACTAAATTAAAGTTTGTTTCTTGTATCTGAGTTAAATTTAAAGGAAAGGAAACATGCATGATATGAGGAAAAACATAAAGCTATTAACAAGGTGAGACATCAATTGAAGAGGAATCTCACGCTGTAACATAAGATTATGAAAACAAGAAAAATATTAATGAAGCATATGATATTGAAATCTAAACATTCACAGGTCTTGTATCTACTGATAACCAATACAGAAGGAAAACTGTAAATGATTTAAATAACAAGAATAATAATTTCCACAGTAGAGGTTGTAATCAATTGTAGCCCAGCATTCATCAATTAGATATATGAAAGAAAGATGAAAAGACATGGGAACACATAACTCAGACTTGACAAAATATGGATTCTTCAATCTGCATTTGTATTAAATCAAAGTCTCTTGAAAATTACTTCGTCAAAATGCCTTTTGTAGAGAAAAAAAAGGCTTTTTTTCCAGTCCTCTCTCGTTGTATTTATACAAGGTCATCAATACTTGATGGTTAGAAATATCCTACTTTTTATGAGAAAAATAGTTACAAAACTGCAACCTTAATTGTTGCATGATTAACTTTTGTTTGTCTATCATTTCAATAGTATAATATTTCAAATGATACTTCACTGTTTAGTTGAAGTCTCTCCCTCCTTTGATCCTATACATTCAATACATTTCTCCAGAAAATAAACAAAATTTCTAGGAGGTGTCAGAAGATCCTTAGCTTCAAACAAATAAAACTTTCTTTAGACCTTTGGAAACTGGTCTTCAAAACCTTTATCAAAAAACTTGATCACTTGCAACTTTAAATTGGGCTATACCAACCATCTGTCTATTAGGTTGGCATCGATTTCCTTCAACTGTGAAATTTCCACCTGAATCTCCTTCAAGATCTCTTTGCGGTTCAACTGTTGTTTCACAATGTTTATCTACCCCAGTGGCTCAGAGAAATCATTTCTTTCAATAACTAATGCTTTCTTATCCAAAGAATCAAAGATTCCCTCAAAATCATCTTTGATTTCTTTGAATATCTTCTTGTTTTCAGATATGTTTGTTTCCCATACCTTGAGCACGATGTCTCCTCTTATTTGTTGTGTGACAGAAAGCTTTAGATTCCTCGACATCTCTCTATTTCCTAAACATGCAACTACTTTTTGGAAGGTGTTCCTTACTGCTTTAGCCTCCTTTTCCTATAAAATAATATTATCAAGGGATTTTCTTACCTCTTGAAAGTAATTATGGATGATCTCTATTTTGGAGATCAATTTTTGTTGCTCGGCTTCTATATTTGTATGTGACTCCAACGAGAGGGTCTAGAAATTCTTTAAGTCTACAACCTAACCTTCTGTCAAATTTAACTTAGCCTGTAGCTTCTTTACAAGCTCTTTTTGTTGAGTAACCTACACCTGACTTGCTTGTATCCTCTCATTCATTTCATCCATTTGAGTGATTGAATTTCTTGCCTTTCAACAACTCTGGCCTGCTCCAAGCTTTTATTCACCTCTTCTCTAATGTTTTTCTCAGCATTCTTTAACTGGTCTTGCAATTGAGCTATTGTGTGGTTACTCTTCTTTATCCTTGTTCTCATGTTTTCCAAAGTAAAAAGGTTTGATGTTGTCATGGCTCCCATGGAGCCTGCTACCTCTATAGCGAAATCCTCCTCTTCCAAATTATGGACATCTATCAAGACCCTATTCTTATTCTCCATACCCCCCTCTCTCATATAAATCTCTTGTTTTAGAATAACCTTCCTCTGTTTGCTAAAAAAATAATCAGAAGGAGGGATCTCACCTCTAGAGATAGGGGTGACATCACTAACATATAGGTCTCAGATTTGTGGAAGTCCAAAGGAGAACTATAAAGGGGTTAAGGAAGCTATGGGACTTCCTAGCTCTGTAGATCTTGTTTCTCCTATGGCCTTAGGTATATTGACATCAACAACAGATGATGAAGGGGGAGTGGACTTACTGGACTCGGGAGGTGTCCCAGAACTCCTCTCTATTTCTGTCTCTAGATCTTCTGTTTGTAAGGCCTCTTCATTTTGTGAAGACCTTTCAGTATTCTATGGAATTTCCTCCGGATTGACTTTATCCTATGCTTCTTGTCTGAAGCCTGGAGGAGTATCCTCTTGTTCCCGAGGAAGGGTGATTGCTTCTCCTTCTATTACTTTGGGAAGACCACTTTGTTTATGCTTCTGGAAGGTCTAAAAACTAGCTTGCAAGCCGAACGACAGTGTCTGTACCCTCTCTAACACCTCCTCATAGATCCTAGTCCCTTTGAACATGTCATCACAAGGGGAATTCTCATGTTCATAAGCCTTCATATTAAAGTGGGCCATGTGATTTCCCACTAACTAGTAAGGGTCATGTTTCCTTTGTTCAAGGTCTACCAACTTGACCTCCTCCAGCACTGTCGCTTCAACTTTGGAATGACCCAAGTTGAGTAGTGAAAATTTCCCAATTTCAATGAGAAAAACTGTAGAAGAATTCTTTTGAGCCATCTTTAGTTATATCCCAATTCCACCTATTACTATTTGATGAGCTACCTCCCTTCACATCAGTCTGTTAGGGAGAAATTTTGGGAGTGCATGTGGAGGGATTGAACATCCAAAAACTCTGATGTAGGAGAAATTCTCCTCTATAAACCAGTCAGCAACTGCCCTGAGGCTTCCTATGACCAACTCTGAAATGCAAGGAGGTGCATAGTCGTACAACATCTGATGTAGTGGTATCACCACAAAATGACAGATTTCATAGAATGAGTCCTTGGTGTTTTCTTCCCAAAGTTTAGAATGATATTCATGAATAGGTTCCGGGTAAGTCGGATTCCAACTCCAATTCATCAAAGGGAAAGGAGTTGTGAAGCATATAGCATCCATTATGTATGTAGACATATAAAAGGCTACTGGTAAGCCTTTGGATCTTTCAGTCTGATATTCCATGACCTCCTTCGCTATGTTATCAGATAAAATCTTATTCTAATTGAAGTTGTAACCTTCTGCTGCCTCGTGCAAAAGAGGTACCCATTCTGTAGTGAAATGGGTAGGACTTTTCTTCCCGAAAAGTCTACATAACATCATCACCACATAGAGCATATACTTATTTAATGAGGTCATGGTGTAAATACCATGGGTTTCGGCCCTGAATTTTGTTGTGTGTCTCCACCAGTCTTTAATTATGCCAGGATACATTTGGTCTGACTCAAAACATTCTTTCTTTTGAAAATCACTCACAAAATCTTTATTATAAATATAATTGGGACTGGGAGATAGTTTATACATTACTTGTATATGCTCCGGTCTGAAATATCCAATGATGACCCCTTGACTGTCCATAATGCTTCTTGTCTACACGTTTGTTCTCTCGAAGGCCCAACTAATCATGTCATTATAAGTCATGAGTCGCGGCCGTGTAGATACTTTGTGAAGCTCAGATTCTGCTATGTCTCGGAGTTTTTTGTTAGCAACTTGAGGAAAATTCTTGATTTCATAATCCAGAGTTTCAAAAATTTGTCTCTAGGATTTAATAGTATCAATGGCATGAGGTATTGTATCAGATACAACGTCTTCATCTAGACTCGAGCTTTCTACAACTTCTTCACTTTTCTTGGGTGCCGTCTTAGGTGCCATGATGTTTGCACTAGACCAGAAACCTGTTTACAGAGGAAATATGTATAAAACTGGATAAATGCGACTTGCTACAGATGTAAAGGATAAGAATGACGTTTGAAACACATGATGTTTATTAACCCTTAATTTTTGTTATAATGAGCGTACTGACACAGGCGATGAAAAATTAATTCTTAATGGAAAGATATGCTTGGAGATACGCTTTCATATCAAAAAATATCTCCATTTATCCGTTATTAATACTTCCGTATATCAACGATTTCAAAACTAGAGTTTTGAAAATCGCTGCCTTCCTCAATTCTTGAAATGCGAAAGGAAGCTTAGTTATGACTAATCTTGTTTTGAAACAACTTAACCTCAATCTTAGAATTTGTTTAAAGAAAAAATGATTTAGCATTTCAAAACTTCGGGGATCCTATTGTCAGGAGATATGTCATCAGCAAACCCCGGATCACAAAATTGCGATGGGATTTGTGAGGCACTAATCATTTGTATTAAAGCTTTAATTAATCAAGATTAGTGATTAATTATTTTTTTACTTTTCGGAAAATCAAGGACCGGGAGTTCGAAGGTTGAGAGTTTGAAAACATGTAACAACCCTAGTTGAATAAATGTTTAAGGATTATTAAGTAAAAATTAATTAGGGGATTAATTGTCTTAATATGGTATTAATTAAACAAGATTGGTATAATGATACTAATTAAATAATTATTAATTAATTAATGGTTGCAATTTGATTAATTAATTGATTAGTTAATTACATGTTACATTCGTTAACATGGGTATTAAATTAATAGGGATAATAAATTATAAGTTAATTTGTTAAATACTTATGTACACGAGAAGGGATGAGACATTGAATATAAAGGGATAAGAAATTGATTATGAGGGGATAAGGTAAT
>JASDQU010351898.1:0-12154 GCA_032191745.1 Picea mariana
TGTCCTAGACCATTCCCCATGTTAACTACTGTTGCCGTCCTTATACACACTTGCAGACGTGAGTTGAGTTCGGCTCACTCAGTGTGTCCTTGGAGGCACAATGCCTAGGTTCACAGCCCACGCTGTCACTTTGACCGGAACCTCTTCCGTCTAGGCTTACTCCTAGGGAAGCCAAAAGGGGTAGATCTTAGTTACTATATGAATTAAGTTAGATTCTAGGAGTTAATTTTAATTTCTTAAGGTTAGAGGGGATTCTAATCCTAGGATGCTAAGACAACCATGCAATATGCAAGGGTTAGCATGACAAGCAAGTCCTTTCCCTAGGTCAGCTAAGACTAGTGCCTAGAAATTGGGCAAGGGGTCAACTATGTTTCAAGGTGTTTAATTACAAAAGAGTTATAAGTTACAAATTTACAATAAAGAATAACTCAATGAAAGAATATCATATACATTCATTTACAAGCTTTACGAAAAGAATGATATATCACAAATACAATCTAACCAAGTATGTTTAATGTGTGTAGGATAAAGAAGACTCAAGTATCAATCACATCATTATCTACACTAGATCTTCAACAAATTACTTCATCAACAAGATAACCAAGATTTAGAAGAACCAAGCACCACTTATTATGAAGAAATGAAGACAATCTACACTCTCATTTATTAAGCCCCCCAAGTATTATTAGATGTGGCCAAGGGTTTAATAGTTAGGCTTTTCTTAAGGATTTTAAGTTTATTGGCTTTCACAAAAGCCTCCTCCTCCTGTTGCCAAATAATTGTCGGGTGCTCAAGATAGCAAGGCAATGAGGCCCACCCTAGCTTCCACGGTCAGTCCTAATAGTAAGAGTACTTCCCGGAGAGAACACCCACCTGGAGTGCCACAGGACAGTCTCCTGCCACTACCCTCCGTTGTTTTCCTCAAACCTGTTTTAGATGGTTGAGATGGTGGTCTATGGTACCCCAAAATAGTCTATCAAGTATTTATGATAGTTAGGTAGACTTTTAGGTGATTACAAGAGTGTTTTGAGAGTTTTAAAGTACTTAAAAAGTGCAAAATAATGAGATGGCCGAAACTAAAGTTGCTCAAAAATGTGTTGTTAAAGCTTTAACCATAAAGTGCATCAACACATAAGAAGTAAATGAGATAAAAGGCTTAAAGAGATAGATACATTTAGATCACATGCACATCACATTAGTAGATTGGATACCATAGATCCAATGGCAAGAACAGCTTGCCTTATGAGAAGATGAAGAAAATTTAATGTGTTTACCAAGTTAAACCATTCAAGAAAACTCAAGCCCAAGACGTGGCTATTAAGAGATATTAAACAAAGAACGCAATAACCACTTATTAATTAAGCATCATAAAAGATATTAAACATGAAATTAAGATATGTGCTTAAGAGAAGTTAAGAGCTTGAATGGAAATAAACCAAGTAAGCAAGATCAAAGCAATTATTAAGTGTGTTGCCCAATGGGCTTAAGAGATGAGATCAGATCTAAAGCATAAACATTAAGATCATTAAACCATTTTAGATCTATCACATAACATGAGAAAATAAAGATAAACACTTATCCTTACCTCTTTGGGGGTTTCTCACCCAACTAGGTAGGTTATTAGTTAGTTATCTTGGCTTAGTTTATTAGGGTTTTCTTAGATTTTAAGATTAGGATAACTTAGCAAGAGATATGAGCAAGAGAGATAATGAACCCAAACAACAAACTAAAAGCAAGCTAGATCTACAAGCAAACAAGCAGTACCCACGTGGGGTTGAGAAGGTGCCCACACCTTCTAAACCTCACAGCCAAGCTAGAAGAAAAACTCAAAAAAAAATGAAAGAAAGAGCTAGATCTTAGCCTACCCACAAGCTTGAAGAAGAGGGGAGGCCGTACCACTTCCCCTCTTACACCTCAAGCCCAACTAACAAGCAAACAAAGAAGAAAAAGCACTACTTAAGCTAGAAAAAAGACTAGAGAGGTAAGAAATAGCTACCAAATTCCCCCAAGGGGTTGCTGAGTGTTGTATGTGTCCTTTTGGGGCAGCCAAGAGCCTTCTATCAGATCTGATGTACCTGTTAAAACAACAAGGCCTTCTTGCTAGGATGGCTACATACAACCAAACAAAGTTAAGGAAAACCTTGCCCTTTTGGGACAAGGATTTTCCACAAGACAAGATATATATTTGAGATATTATTGACCTATCAAAAACAATGTATGCTAGCTGAAAAGTGAGATGGATGTGTAGCAAATAGAGCAAAGCAATAATCAAGATGGCTGAAGTATGTGAAGCCTCAAGAGACCCTTCCCTTCTAGAAGGTCTTCCCAATGAAACCTTGAAAGCTAACCTGGAAACTTCCTTCAAGGTCAAGCATATACTAGATAAAATGTTAATGCAATAAACATAAACGACACTTCAATTTAAGTTATGCATCAAGATTTATAGGAGAAAAGGGCATACACACCATCTAACCTACCTAGATAACACTTTATCCAAGATCTAATATAGCATGAATGATGAAAGAGAACCAAACAAAGTTACCTTCATATGCATAAGAGGAGCAAGCATACGCATTACCCTTCTTGTCCTCCAAAGATTCTTGAATTTTATTACCAAAAGAAGTAGATCTTGGAGAGGAATACTCCAAAACCTAAGAGCTAGAATGAAATGAAAATGTATGAAAATGACAATAGAGAGAGAGAGAAATAAAGTAGCATAACAATAGCTCAAGATATGGTAGGTTGGGAGAGAGAAAAGGGATCTATTTATACTTGGAGAGGCAAACCTACCCCTCTTGGATCTAAGCCAAGTGTCCACCACCAAGCAATAGAGTAGATCTCTAGGCTAGGGCACACTTCCTAGGGTTTCCACAATAGATCTAGGGTGTAGAAAAATAGAAGAATAAATTAGATAGATCTAAGGGCATGTAAGAAGTGTGGGATTTGTGCCATGGAAGGTGAAAAGGTTCAAATAATTTTTTAATAATTATTTGTTGGAGTTTCTAGATGAGGGAGGGCGCACCTCTTGGGATGAGGAGAAGAGATGAGGGGTTAGGAATAGGTGTGAGGTGTTGGGATCACACAAACGGTGAGGGAAAGGCATGTGATCCGTGCCTAAGCAAGGTGAAGAGTCATCTCACAATAAAAAACGTAACTTTCATTGGAGAGAGGAAAAGGAGGGCGTAACTCTCTTGGAGAGCGCTCCCCTTGGTCAAAATTCAACCCAAATTGAAGTATGGGTAAGGTGGAGTAAGGGGGATCACCTCTAGGGGTGACAAGAAGGTTAAATGAAGTGAAAACTTAGGAGAGGGGGCCACACCAAAGTCACAATTAAATTAAAAAGTGAAAAACGTCAATCCCCCTGGGGGGCGCAACTTTTGAGTGTGGAGGTTGGAAAAGGGGTTAGACAAGGTTCAAAAGGGTTGGGAGGCTAAGGTTATGCTTAGGGGGTCTCTCTCTAACCATCATTTCAACATTTCACATCATCTAACTCATTATTACAATTTTACATTTTTACCATGTTTGGACTTTAGCAATTAAAATTGCTGTTATAGATTGACTGACACTCTAGGTGGACTAACCCATGGCTAAAGTTGTCCGACTGAGCTGAAACTTGGTCCATGGATGTAGGGGGTGCTATTCCATTTCTTTTGAGCACAAATACCCCTATCAAAAGTCTAAGGATCCATATTTTACAATATTTGCTCAAAAATAATTAATTAATTAAATAATTAAACCTCCAAACTTAGGGAAATTTAATTAAAAATTAATTAATTAAAAAAAACTAACCTAGACTCGACAGAATTCTGCGAAACTTTCTATGATGTCTTGCATGGTCATTTACAATGAATTCCCTATATAGTTACCAAAACATAAGCCCACTGCAACGCCGTTCACCACTTTGGAGGACATATGTAAAGTGCGAGGGAAAAACTCAAGGGAAATCATTAAGGCTGGAAGGCCCAAAGATAACCCGAGGATAAAAAACCCTCGGTGAAAGGAACTCTTCCAATGAACCGATGCCAAGGTAACTGACCTAGACATGACTCATGCAGACCTATTACATTATTAACCCACGCAGGGGTGCGGAAATTCCAAGTACAAGAATAAGTGCTGGGCCAAACACAGCCCTGTAGAACCAAAGATTTTCAATAATACTGCATCTGATGATACATCTCTTCATGGCACATGAGTTGACCACCGGTGCTAAATGGACAGTCAACAACTACAATGGGAAATCGCTGTCTATGGTACATCAACAATCCATCGAACCATTTTCATTACGAAAATGACTATTCGATCTGGACCATTTTCCGAACTGGAAAATGCCTGTCCGTCAAAAATCTCAAACCACTTTCCGAACTGGAAAGGAACTGCTCATCCTGGACCATTTTTCGAACTGAAAAATGACTGCCCATAAATCAATAACACATCAGTGCTCCCTCCCAACCTGGGAGTCATCTCTTCCTTTTTCAATAAGGAAGTCGTCTCCACGAGCTCGAGCTTGAGCACATAAACTCGTTTTCTCTGAATGCTTCATATAGCTCTGATCAATAAAGTATATCATTGTTGGATTCATCTTTGGTTCCTGCTAGCTCACAACATCATGGCAAGGGTCAAACTGGAACATATCCAAGTGGTACTTCTTCGGCCATCATCTTAGCTTCTGAGTAACCATTCTGATACAATATCTCAGTTATAGAAAGTCTTCATCACGCTTCTGCTGTGCATTGGAGGTTCTCCACCAAGTTGTCTTCTTCCATCTGCATACAAGGGTCTCTTTTTGGTATACCTCAAAGCCTTGAGGTTGCTCTTCATACACTCGTTGTTCAATTGCTCTGGAGAACAGTCTTTGCATTCATTTGATGTAGAACTCCAACCCATGGATATTGCAGATGATATAATGACTCATGTAGATGTATGTCTGGTTTTCTGGAACAAGTAATCATCATAGTCTTCTCCCTCCATCTGGGAGAACCTCTAGTTCTGGATCTTGCAATGCTTGCATTCATATACTGTTGTTCTTCATCACAACTTTCAGTTCCTTTGCTTGATTGCTTTTAGTGAGTTCATATCAGGCTGGGAATCTTGTGATTCTTGATACAATGATTGGTTGTTCTGGATGCTCGTTCTTTCTTGGAATCTTCATGTTCTTCCTCATGTTTTCCTTTAGCTCTAGGGTCCATGGAGTTTCTTATAGATTCCATGCCCTAAAGATTCCACTTCTTTCTTTCATCATAGGATCATGGATGTGGATGGACAACCAAGGATACTTTAAGGCTTCTCTTTAAGCTAGAGAAGTGAATTTGGAAGTGAGAGGTCTTCTCCATCGTCAATGCTGCATCTAGACCCCATGCAAATCAATACTTCCTTCCTTTGGGAGACACTAGACCTCCTCGATATTAGCTCAGAGAGAGCTTGGTTTGGGTCAGATTCTACCGTTTTTCTCCAAATTAAATGATTGGGGTATTGTTTGTGTGCCCTCTAGGAAAAGAAGTGACTTTTCTCCCTTCCTCATAAATTTTTCTTGGACGAGCATCTCACACGATCTTAGGTTGTGGAGCGTAAATAGTTTAGGGAACAAGTGGTAACGACACAACAGAGAGGTAAATGAGCAATCATTCGTGATCTTAGGGTTGTCATCTGGGATTCCCCTTCTTTGGGGTGGACTTGTCCTGGATTTTGAAATGATGGGCTAGGAGGGGGATGTGGGGGGTTGTTGGGGATCATGGTTATGTGTTGGAATTGCAATCAGACTTCTTGGTTTTACCATGGTGCAATTTATGCTGCACTAATACTTTTGGAATCTAGATATTCTCTTCTTGATCAAGACCCACCGAAGCGTTGTTAGGACTATCTCAGAATATTCAGGGTATGATTGCTTTTTAGCTTGCAGATAGGGGACACAAAGTTCGGGTGGTGTTCGAGGTTCATGAGTCATTGCTTATAATAATAATAATAATAATAATCTATTTTTAAGGTCACGACCAAGCCAAATACCAAATTGGTGTATGAGACCCCCTTGTTTGTGGGAGAAGGGACCCCCTTCGCGCAATGATTTCACTGCTAAAGTTTACAGAGGTATACATAACCTACCCCCCTCTGGATTTGAACCTATGACCTCCAAGGAGGAAACACATGTTCTTAACAATTAGGCTCACTTAGGTTGTATATTTACTGGGAGTCCCTTCAATGTAGAGGCACAATGAACATGATGGATGACTTTGCTAGATTTATGTGGATCTGGGTTACTGGGGTTTACCCCATCCCGCGAGATCTTTATTTTCTAGTTTGCTACTTTCTGCCTACCTCCTCAGATTTTGCCCTTCATAGAGATTTTGATGGGGACCTATACCAGGACTTGTATGCTGACATTAGATTTTGAGAAAGCTTATGATAGGGTTGTTTGGTCCTTTATTACAAAGATGCTTTAGTGCCTTGGTTTTGGCACCGATTGTGTTACCATCGTGCATACCCTATTCTCCAATGCTTCAACTATTGTTTCATGTGAACAACACCCTGACTGATCACATACCACTGCATCACTTGATTAGGGAAGGGTGCCCTCTTGTTCGTTTTATCTATTTATTTTAGTTGTTGATGCCTTGGGGTACTTATTGGAGTCGGCTATGATGTAAGGAAGAATTCAAGATATTTCTCTTTTGGATGGGTCTAAAATGGTTAATAATCATTTTGTTGATGACTTGCTTCTATTGGTGTGCTTGGATCAAAACTCAGTGGAGGCTATTATAGGTTTCTTGGATATTTTTTGTAGTGCTTCTAGGGTAGTGGTTAGTGAATGAAAAACCAACTATTGGTTGGTTGGGCTTGATGATCCACCAGCTTGGTTGTCGCCTTTTTGGATCTGGGATGATTGTCCGATATCTAGGGATTTCAATCTTTTAGTTGTTGATATGTTGAACTGATGTCTAGAACGACTTCAGCCCAAGCTTCTTGTTTGGCAGTATAAGGATCTTCCCTTTTGCAGTTAAGTTTATTGTGGTTTCATGTATTCTTCAAAGCTTCTTGCATCTGCGTTGTCTTTTGTTGGTTCCCAAGCAAGGCTCAATTCAAGAGGTAGGAGCAAATCCTTAGTTTTTTTTTTTCTTTTTTTGGTCCAAGTACAACATTCAAAGAGGACTTCCTATGGTTCCTTGGAGAGTTTGCACTATGCATGAGGAAGGTGGCCTTGGGCTTATTGATGTTGTGACTCAGGGTTCTATTTTGGCTGCAAAATGGTTAGTCATATGTTCTGAAGGTTTTAGTCCATGGATGATCTAAGTTGTACAAGATGCTGAAACACCTACAATTTTCCGAAACGGGAACGCTTAGAAACACGACCCCCCAAAATGGGTACATGGTGGAAACATGATATATTAAAAATAAAAAATATAGATGTTTAGTTTTTTTTTTTAAACAACACATTTTCTTGCAAGAAAATAAGAATGATACACTTAAATGACATTTTAGATTAACTTCATAGATGATTACATGATGCAAAATCCCATAGCTTGGTGGTCCTGACTCATTCCAATACCATTCCCTCATACATGGTAGAATCCAGTGGAAATGCTACAATCCTGCCAATCCTAAAATCCTGAAAACTATTATGTTTGTTGAACTCTAAATGGGATATGAAATTCTACTTTCTCTATATGAAGTCCGATGAGGTTGGAATCAATCTCAAACATCCTGAAACAATTAATGGTAATATTAAAAATTTAAGTAAAAGTTGAAATTCTCCTTTTTCGTACCTTTTCTATCGTCTTACTTAAAGGAGACTATCCATTTACTTAAAGGAGAATGTCAACTTTTACTTGAAGGTAAGATAAAGGAGAATGCCAATTTTTACTTAAAGGTAAGATAAAGGAGAATGCCAACTTTTACTTTAAGAATTTAATATTACCATTAATTACCAAGGTCAGAAATGTTCAATTTTTCATAAGCATTAGGTTAAGCATAAAGTTCATTCATTTTATCATTTAACCATAATCATAAATGCTGCAACAACCAAGATCACAAGAAGAAGCACCATGCACAAGAACACAAAATGTATCCTGGGAAACCCTTCTCAACAAGGGAAGAAAACCCAGCCAAATCCTTTTCTATAATCTTCAAGAGAAAGACCTTTACCATCAAGAAAGACCTAGCACACAAGAGGGTGCTCAAACCTAGAACTCTAGCACCCAAGAGAGGTGCGCACCTTTTGCCAAAGAAGTGTACTTGCTGAAATTTCCAAACTTGCTTGAATGAATGTGTTTCCACAATGAGGAATTTTCCTTTACTTATATTAGACTTGTCCTATCAACTGAAGTGTCTATTGGCTCAACAGGGCCGACCTCTCTAAGTCATATTATTATTATTATTATTATAATAATTAATATTAATATTAATTATCTTTTACATTTAATATTAAACACATTAAGGTGGGGCCGACCTGTACCCTTTACATAACAATTAGGGTTATAGGTAGGTCTGACTCTTGAATAATATATAGCAAAGGATCTGATACACCCACTAGTGCTCATCCACTAGGGGCACATCCATAGGGATGTCATAGCTCTGATTCACTGCATTACACAGAAGAGCCGGGTCTTCACACGTTCACCTATGCTCTTCCACTCTACAGATCTGCTTTCCCACTGCAATCGACATGAGAATCATCTGGAGTCTTCTCGTCAACTTTGCTGCTCAGAGGAGGCTAATACATCATCTTCATCTCTGTCTCATGACGATGCACCCAACACTTTGGGATTTCAAACGTTCACCTTGTGCTCAGTCACAGGCACGTCCTAACTCAACAGATCGCTTTTCCACTGGATAATCATTTGGATTTCTTCTCAACTCTCTGAATGGAGGAGGTCATCTCTACGTTCCCAGCTATGTCTCAGGCAGGAACCACCTACCCTTCTTAGGGGCTTCCTCTCAGGTTTGTAAGCTGAGAGAAAGACTTCACATTGCTGCAATGATCCACACCTCACAGGTTTGTAAGCTGGAGAATGTCTCACATAGCTGCAATCATTAACAGTCCCTCTCAGCTAGGGAGACATTCTTCATCATGCCAAGTCTCATACAGATGTACTCTAAATTTTGATTTTGGCTGGAGTCATCAATACTCCCTCTCAACTCGGAAGGCGTTCTTCACCAAGTCTGTTTGGTGTAAGTGTCTGCAGTCTGCTCAGGTGTAGGAAGGTTCTGCCAGTATAGGATTTTTCTTTTGCATCATGTCTCTGACATAAGGATATCTCATCGTGTTTCAATCTAATAGGAAACACTGGGTCCTTTAAGGAGCTTTATACACGACTCTTGATTATTATCATAGGATCCATCTCGTGGTCAAGTAAATCTGTTAGAAGTTTGTGAAGCCACATTGCTTTGCTCATTCACTGCTATATGCTCTGTCTCTGTGGTACTTAAGGCCACAGAGTTTGTTTCTTGCTGCACTTAGGAAACCATGGCAATCTTCATGGTAGAACATCAATCAGATGTGCTCTTTCGGTCCACTGTACCTTTTTCTCAGTCTGAATCGTCATGTCCTGTAAACCCAAGATTATACTGGAGGCATATCTCAGGCCATATCCAACTATGCCTCGTATATATCTCAATACGTGTTTTGCTGTTTGTCTAGTGAGTCTGTCTCGGTTGACTCATGAAATGACTAGGCACATTTCACTGCATGGTATGAAACAAGTCTGGTGTTGACTAGATACATTAGTGATCCAATCAGCTGTGGATCAGTCTCGTTTGAATCATCATCAATCTTCTTCTTTAAATCCAACACGGTGGATTTTGCATTCTGTCATACTGAACTTCTTTAATATTTTCACTGTATATTTTCCTTGACTTAGGAAAATCTTATAGGTCATTTGTCATACTTTTTGTCCCAAGAAGTAGTGTATCATACTCAGATTCTTCATCCGAATTCAGAAGTCAAGGATTACTTGTAACAACAACGCTTTCTGAATAAGTCATCATGATCAGGCTCTCATCACTAATACAGTAATGATATAGGTTTGGATCAGCAACAATCTTGTTGAAATCCAAACTTATCAAGAATCTATCTGTCAGATATAGTTTTCAACTCATGGATGGAGGTACAGATGGAAGTGTATCGGGTTCACTAGATCAAGTGTCTCATCATGGACAACTCCCTCTGTTTGTGAGAAACCTCTGGCTATAGATCTTGTTTTGTATTTTTTGACACTTTCATCAGCTGTATGCTTGATCATATAGATCCACCTGGAAGTTACCATAGACTTCCCTTTCTGGTTCCTGAATAATATCTTATGCATCGTTCTTTTAAGATATACTGGTATTCTTCTGTTATGGCACCTTGCTATACCGGTTCTCTTGTTGCTTGCTCTAAGACAAGGTGTCTCAACATCAATGAAGTGGCTCATGACTGAAGGATAGCTCAAAAATATCTTTTGCTTTCTCGGACTGTGCCTTGAGAGGCTTGTATGTTTCTCTGCCTCTTGCAGAGTGAGTCTAGGTAGGCATTTTATGCCCTACTGCAATATCTCTGAACATATCAACTGGAGAAACTAGATAACCTGGAGTAATGATTGTCTCCCTTTGAATTGCTGAAGGGGGAGAAGGTGTTGTCTCATTGTCAATCTCCATCTGAGATTTTCTGGGTCTTTAAAAACACTATCTCTTCTTCAAGGACAACGTCTCTGCTTGTCTTGTATAATGAACAATTTTAAGTATGGTTTGGAATCCCGTACCAGGGATAATGGTCCAAGTCTTTTGAGAGCCCTTGTACTGGAAATAATATCCTTCATTTATTTTAAAAGAATGCAATCAACTATAAAATTATAAATCAAATGATTTACCTAGATTGTAGCCATGTCCTTTTTAGAGGAAGTACTTCTCGACTCTCTTTTCTTCACTTACTTGAGGTGGATTTGGATCAATGTCAGCAGTAGAAGCATATTGTCTTCCCTTCTTCCTGGTTGGACAATTTCTTGCAATGTGTCCATACTTGTCACATCTGAAGCACTGCATTTCTGAAGCATCTCTTCTTTGATGACTTGGATTGAATGGAGGCTTTTCACCTTTAAATGTTTGCCTAGAATTTCTTTTGAATCTTCCTCCCTTCTTTGTATGCAGTGAAAAGGCATGATTTTCTTTTGAAGAATCTTCCACTCCTCTGTTTCTAAGTCTAAGTTCTTCTTGAGTGCAATCTGTCCATAGTCGATCAAAGGTTGGTAGAGCTTCTCTTCCATTGATACTTTGAATGAAAGGCTCCGATGATTTTGGAAGATTCTGGAGAGTGGTTAAGACAATTTCTCTATCAAACATGATTTCCCCAATGGTCTCTAGCTGTTCTTTAATCTCTGATATCTTCATGAGTGCAACTGAGTCACCCTTTGTCATCTTGGTACTTTGAAGTTGGCTCTTTAAGGTAAGAGCTCTAAGAGTGTTGTCACTTTCAAACATTCCTTTTAAGACTTCATACATATCATAGGCTGTCTTCAGATTGGCCATACGAGGCAAGAGGTGATCTCTTACTGAGTAGATGATTATTTTTCTTGCTCTGACATCATCTTCCTTTCTTACCTTCTTTTCTAAATCTGTAGCAGTGTTTGGTAGGACTTTAGTTGTCACATCCAAGAGATCATCTTCTTCAAGAGTGACTAGAAGCTGTGATTTCCGGGGGTTGAATTTGCTTGCTCCATCAAGCCTATTTTCTACCAAAGTTTTGTTCTTCATTTGATTTGTTTCTTCAAATTCTGGAATAATATTCTGTAGGAAATTTCGGCACCCTAGAAACCCTAGGTCCAAAAATCAAAATTTCTCGGAATTTTGTTTTGAGAGATTCTGGAGATGCGCTGGAAGAGGCTGTACTCTTCTATGCCAGGAATAGCCCCAACGTCCAAGTTCTGAGGGGATGAAACACCCAAAAGAGGAGGGTCGTACCGATTTTTTGGAAACCCTAGGAGGGCCGTACGGTTCTGCAAGAGAGAAGGAAAGGATGAGACTTGGTAGATGCTTGTGCAATGGGTTCTTTCAAGACCTATGCTCTGATACCATGTTGAATTTTTCATAAGCATTAGGTTAAGCATGAAGTTCATTTCATTTTATCATTTAACCATAATCATAAATGCTGCAACAACCAAGATCACAAGAAGAAGCACCATGCACAAGAACA
>JASDQU010351902.1:0-11447 GCA_032191745.1 Picea mariana
CTTAGTTTTCTTTGATGATATCCTCATCTATAGCAAGACCTGGATAAAACATCTTGCTCATGTGGATCGAGTTCTCCATCTACTCTCTCAGCACAAACTTTTCCTGAAACAGTCTAAAGGTGCTTTTGGTGCCTTAGAAGTAGAGTACTTGGGTCATCTAGTTGGCAAGGACGACGTCAGAGTGGATCCTAAAAAGATTGAAGCTATGCAAGACTGGCCTCACCCAAAGACTCTCAAAAGCTTGCATGGATTTCTGGGCTTAACAGGTTATTATCGCAATTTTGTTAAGAATTATGGAAAGATTGCAGCACCTCTCACTACTCTCCTAAAAAAGAACTCTTTCACTTGGAATCCAACTTTTGCTCATTCTTTTCAAACCTTGAAGATGGCCATGTGCACCACTATAGTCCTGGGCCTTCCTGATTTCACAAAGACCTTTGTCTTGGAATGCGATGCTTCAGGGAAAGGAATTGGTGTTGTCCTTATGCAAGAGGGTCGGCCTTTGGCCTTTACTAGCAAGCAAATATCTGAAAGAAATCTGGGAAAATCTATCTATGAAAAGGAAATGTTGGCTATTCTACATGCCATTGATTTGTGGCGCCCTTATCTATTGGGGCAACGCTTCCAAATTAATACAAACCATCAAAGCCTCAAGTATGTTCTGGAACAACACATTTCCTCCCCGGAGAAACAAAAATGGGTGACTAAGATATTTGGCTATGATTATGAGATCATTTACAAGAAAAGGAAAGAAAATGTGGTTGCGGATGCACTTTCCCGCAAATATGAAGATGAAGGATCCCTTTTTTCTCTTTCCTTCATTGTACCAAATTGGATCCAAGCCATAAACCAGGAATGGATACAAGATCCTAAAAGTTCGCAGCTGATCCAACAATTACAGTCCAGTGCTCCAGCTCCCCCAAGGTACTCTTGGCTCCATGATGAGCTTTGATACAAAGGCTGTTTGTATTTAAGTAAACAATCAAAGCTTAAATCCACGGTACCTTCTGAGCTTCATGCTACACCAACAACGGGGCACTCCGGGTTCACCAAAACCTATGACAGGGTCAAATGTTCTTTTTTCTGGGATGGTATGAAACATGACATTCGTAATTTTGTCTCCAAATGTGATGTGTGTCAATGCAAAAAGGGAGAAATAGTCAAATCTCTGGGCACACTAAAATCGCTCCTGATTCCACCTGCTATTTGGAAGGACATCTCTATGGATTTTATTACAGGCTTACCCAAATCGGGAAATAAATATGTCATCATGGTGTTTGTTGATTTCCTTTCTAAGTATGCACAGTCCTAGACCAAGACATATTACTTGGGGTATCCTCCATTTTTTAGAAGCAAGCAATGAAAGGATGATATAAGTTTTATTTGGCTTAGTCTTGTTCTATGCCATTATTCTCTCGGAACTATAGTCTACATGGCTGAACGGATTTATAAGGGGAGAGATCCTATTCGATGGCAATCATAATACAACGTTTAGGCTCTTTGATAGCATGTAATTACCTGGATTTCTGCGCTCTTCAACACTTGTTTACAACATCCACGGTGGCTCAAATTTTCATGGATCAGGTCTTCAAGCTTCATGGCATGCCACACTCTATTGTTTATGATCGCGACCCAACTTTCACAAGCAATTTTTGGCAAGAACCGTTCAAGCTACAAGGCACCCAATTGCATCTTAGTACAACTTATCATCCCCAGACTGATGGTCAAACATAAGTTGTCAACAAGTGTTTGGAAACATATTTGAGGTGTTTTGCCTTAGAAAAGAAAAATCAGTGGGCTCAATGGTTACCCCTAGCTGAATGGTGGTACAATACTTCATACCATACATCTACACACATGACTCCTTTTGAAGCGGTATATGGAGAGAAGCCACCTTCAGTTCTCTCATACTTACCTGGTGTCTCGAAGGTCCAGGCGGTTGTCCAAACACTTATAGTTCGAGAGGCTATTCTCCGTACCCTCAAAGAGAATTTGGTCATGGCACAAAGTCGCATGAAGAAACAAGCAGATCAAGGTCGCTCTGAACGTCAATTTGAAGAAGGGGATCAAGTGTTTCTTCGAATGCAACCTTACAAGCAAAATTCCCTCAAGGTCAAGCATTGTCAAAACCTAGGGCCAAAATTTTATGGTCCTTATACAATTCTCAAGCGTGTGGGACAGGTGCCCTATCAGTTAGTTTTTCCTAGTCATTTGAAGCTACATCCTGTTTTTCATGTTTCCTGCTTAAAGAAGGTGATCGGAACTAAGTGCCAAATTCAAACCAACCTTCTCGAGTTAGACAAGGAAGGATCCATTTGGCTACAACCACAAGCAGTTTTGGACTAGCGTGAGCGTCGCCTGCATCAGAGAACCATCAAGGAAGTGTTAATCCAGTGGAAAGATACAACTCCAGCAGATGCCACTTGTGAACCAACTACCATTCTGCAACAATTTCCACATCTCAAGCCTTGAGGAAAAGGTTGTTTTTAAGGGGGAGGACATGTTAGGTTCCTAACCCGCACATAGGTAGAACAATATATTCGGATGTAATAAAGGTCAATATTAATAATGCCTTGCAATAAAATAGAATAAGTTGAATGTAAGAAGACCTAATAGAAGCTTCCGCTTCTAGAAGGAGCTTCCTCTAGATGCTTCTTTTGATAGACATATTTAGTATAAATAGGAATCGAGGGTATGATAACCCTAGCTTGGAGATTATTGTATTAGAGATTTGCTCGACAGAAGGTTTCCCCCTCGAAGAGTCCCATGAACATTGCTCTTAGAATCAAAGTGCTATTTTTGTTGTTATTCTTATATCATTTCAGTGTTATTGTGGTGATTATTCTGGTTATATTGTTGTTATTCTGCCATTTCTAGCATTTTATTTATGTTCTGCATACTTTTTATATCTGGTATACTACAAAATCTACATTTGGCATCAGATCTTTGTTGGCTTCAGGGGGACACCTTTGTGGTCAAGGGTTTGGCTCGGGACTGTGATAAGCCTTGTTACAGTGGGAGATCCATGGTATTGATTTTTTAGGTGAAAAGAAATGGCGAGCAGTTCGAAAATGGAGATCGAGAAGTTTAATGGGAAATGTTTTGAGTTGTGGAAGCTCAATATGGAAGATATGTTGGTGGAAAGAGATCAGTGGATCATGGTGGATCTAGGTACTGCACCTACAGGAACTTCACCAGATGACTAGAAAATTTTGGATCGGAAGGCGACGAACACAATCTGAATATGTCTCTCAGATTCAGTATTACTGAATGTATCAGAGGAAGCTACAACCAACGATTTATGGGATACGTTGGGGAAGTTGTATCAGTCTAAGTCCCTAGTAAATAAACTATTCCTGCGAAGGAAGTTGTATAACTTTAGGATGAGAGATGGAGACTCGGTGGTAGAGCATTTGAATTCCTTCAATATTGTGGTAAGTCCATTAGTATCTATTGAGATTAAAATTTCAGATGAAGATACATGTATCTGTTTACTCTGCTCTTTTCTAGACTCATGGGATAGTCTGGTTGTGGCTATAGCTAGTAATACAATTGCCTTGAAGTTTGATGAAGTGGTGTCATCCTTGTTTTCGGAGGAGATGAGACAGAAGAACATGGAAGGACAAAGAACAAATGCATTATTTGCAAGAGGACTCTCCTAGGAAAGAAATAGATCTAAGTCTTCAAGTGGGAGATATAAGTCTAAGGGAAGATCTAAGTCTCCTAGAAATTTTGTAAAGGTATGTTGGAGATGTGGAAAAGAAGGGCACTACAAGAAGCAATGTAGATCCAAAGTTGAGAAAAATAAGGGATTTGAAGAATCTCCTTCTACAAAAGAAAATACTTCCAAGGAAGAAGGAGGGGATGTGTACTTGGATTCTTCAAGCACACATGTAGATCATGAGGCATGGTTGGTTGACTCAGGTGCATCCTTTCATATGACTCCCCACATGAAGTAGTTCTATGAATATGAAAGGTATGATGGAAGCAATGTTTTCCTAGGTGATGAATCGAAAACGAGAATCATAGGTCGAGGAAAATTTAATTTGAGGCTCATATATGGAAGGATTAGAACACTACCCGGTGTTCTGCACATCCCATGATTGGCCAGAAATTTGATTTATGTAAGCAAAATGGACGATGCAGGGGTAAAATCAATATTTGAAAAGGAAACCTGCAGGATGGTTCGAGGAGCAATGGTGTTGCTGAAGGGAGTTCAGTTTGGAACTCTGTATAAGCTGCAAGGAAGCACTATTAGTGATGGGTGTAATAGTTCCATTGTTCCTGATATTGGATTTGAAGAAGAAATAACTCCTATAGTATATGGAGAAAATCTTATGTCGTGGCATCAAAGACCGGGGCATATCGAAGAGAAGGGTCTTCGACTACTACACGATAAAGGTATGGTTGAAGGTATGTATAATTTCTCTCTAGATTTTTATTTCTATGAACATTGTGTATATGGGAAGTAGAATCAGGTAAGATTCCCCTCTGGTAAAATGGGGGTAGAAGGAATTTTACAGTTAGTTCACAGTGATATGTTTAGACCTGTTTCGGTTCCATGACTGGGTAAATATGTGTACTATGTCTCATTTATAGATAAATTCTCAAGGAATAATGGGATATATTTCCTTAGGAATAAATTTGAAGTCTTTGACAGTTTTAAAGAGTTTAAGGCTATTGTTGAGAATCAAATAGAGAAAATAATTAAGGTGTTGAGGAAAGATAATGGCAGATAGTTCTGCGGGAATGAATTTGAAGAATTCTATAAGAAGTAAGGTATAGAAAGGTAGAATACTACTCCATTTACACCTCAATAGAATGGAGTTGCAGAAAGGATGAATATGATGCTTATGGAAAAACAAAGTTTCATGCGCAGTGGTGCCGAGTTAGGGAAATCATTCTAGGAAGAGGCAATGGGTACTGCATGTTACCTGATCAACATATCACCCTCATTAGCGCTATATGACAAGACTCCACAAGAGGTATGGACTGGTAAGAAACCTTCTCTCACACATCTCAAGGTATTTGGCTGTGAGGCCTATGTTCATGTTCCAAAGGAAAATGAGAGTAAGATAGATAAAAAGGTTGAAAAGTGTATCTTTATTTGGTATAAATATGGTCTCAAAGTTATATTATTTGGAACCCATAAACTAAGAAGGTTTTGTATAGCCGAGATGCAGTATTTAGAGAAATGAAGGATGTTGTTAAACAATAAGTCCTACCAAGTAAGGAAGAACCAAAGAAAATAGAGTTTGATTTAAAGGATGATGAATCAGACTCTACATAAGAACACGAATTAGAAGATGAAGATCCTCGTACTTCAGTATTGAGGAGATCAGTTCGAGAAAGAAGGCTACCAAAAAGGTATACTCCATCTAATTTTCGTTCAAATTTTTCTTTGTCTGTTACTGATGATGATCCTAGAACTGTCAGGGAGGCAGTGGATTCAGAGGATGGAAAAATTTGGAAAAAGGCCATGGATGAAGAAATGGCAGCCTTGGATAAGAATGAGGGTTGGGATCTAGTGGAGTTGCCGACTTAAGAAATCCCATTGGAAACAAATGGGTATTTAAAAAGAAGATGAATGCAAAAGGACAAGTGGAGAAATACAAAGCTCAGTTAGTAGCAAAGGGTTATTCTCAGGTTGAGGGAATTGATTTTGGTGAGATTTTTTCTCATGTTGGTAAGTTAAATTCTATTAGATTTATATTATCTATTGCTAATGCATTTGATTTTGATGTAGAATAGATGGATGTGAAGATAACATTCTTACATGGGGATCTGGAAGAAGAAATATATATGAAGCAACCATAAGGCTTTGCTGTGAAGGGAAAGAAGGAGCTAGTATGGAAGCTGAAAAAGTCCCTGTATGGTTTAAAACAATCACTAAGGATGTGGTATAAAAAATTTGATACTTATATGCTGGGACTTGGCTTCAAAAGAAGCAAAGAGGATCACTGTGTGTATTTTAAATTAATTGCTGATCATTTGATTTATTTGGTCTTGTATGTGGATGACATGTTGTTGATAGGAAACAACAAGGAGATTATCCAGGATGTGAAAACTCAGTTGTCCTCTAAATTTGACATGAAGGATCTCGGTGCTGCAAATTTCATTTTGGGCATGGAAATTAAGAGATATCGGAAAAAGAGGAAACTCTAGTTAAATTAGAGAAAATACGTCGAGACAATATTGCAGAGGTTTAATATGCAAAAATGTAAACCAGTCAAGGTCCCTAATCCTGTTGGTGTAAAGTTATCTGCGGATCAGTGTCCCAAGACACAGGAAGAGGAGGAGGACATGTCTCGTGTTCCATATGCGAGTGTAGTTGGAAGTTTTATGTATGAAATGGTATGTACTAGACTGGACATTGCACATGCAGTGGGAGCTTTCAGCAGGTATATGTCAAAATCAGGGAAGGAGCATTAGGAAGCAGTAAAAAGGGTTTTCAGGTATTTGCGTGGCACTGATAACTATGGATTGTGCTACCAAGGAAGACCAGGATTGGACAGATTGTTGGACATACATGGCTTTGTGGATGAAAACTGGGCTGGTGATATGGATCGTAGGAGATCTACAAGTGGGTATGTATTTAACCTGTTTGGAGGAGAAATCAGTTAGATGAGCAAAAGACAGGCTATAGTGGCACTTTCAACTACAGAAGCTAAATACATGGAAAATAATCATGCAAGTAAGGAAGCAGTATAGTTACAAATATTGTGTTCAGGTATTGGGTTGGTACAACAAGCTATAAGGATAGATTGTGACAGTCATAGTGCAATTTTTCTGGAGAAGAACCCAACTTATCATTCAAAGACAAAGCATATTGATATTCAATATCACTTTGTGAGAGACATGGTTGAGGAAAAGAAAGTGTTAATGATGAAGATAAACACTTTGAAGAATATTGCAGATTCATTAAAAAAAATTGTGAGCACTGAGAAGTTCTCTTGGTGTAGAGGATCCATGGGCATTGTTGACTATGTAACCCTGTTACCCCCTTTATGCAAAGAAAACAACAAGTGGGAGAATGTTGGGTATGTGTTATATTCTTTGCATGACTAGTTCTAGTGTCACTTATGTTGTGTCGGGGGGTTGCAGGGGTTCGGGTGCAACGCCCCATGATTTTTTTTTCCTTAGGAAACATGTCACATTTTTTGCCTCATTTTTCGTGTTGCCTCAATTTCCATGTCCATTGCTGGGCGGTTTTTTAGCACATGGTTTTGGTTGATGGTTTTCTATTTCCGGTCAAGGAATTAGGGTTGTTGACTAATCCAGGTCGTTGGGTTAGGGTTTTGGATGTCGTTGGATCCTTTATGTATATTTTATTGTAAACAATGTATCACAATGAATGAATATAGAATATGATGGTTTTCTCGATTTGAGTTTCCAGGGGAAAAATCTCTGTGTAATGTTTGTATTTTCCATTGTATCTTTTATGTTCTTTTATTTAAAATTTGTTTGGAGTAAAATATTGTACAAGGTTAAAATATATAATCCATCTAATGGAATTCCCATCCTCTGGCTGCCACAACAAAAAGGGCCAAACAAATGGAATCCATATTCACTATTGGAGCGAATGTCTCATCGTAGTCTATGCCTTGTATCTTCCAACCTATCCATCTGCAACTAGTCTTGCCTTGTATCTACTAACCTATCCATCCGTTGTGCTCTTGGTCCCGTAGACCCATATGCATCTAACAATATTCCTTCATGAAGGAAAAGGAGCCAGATCCAAAGTATGGTTCTCAAGGAGGGAGTTGTACTCCTCCTGGATGGTTGATTCCCAAAAGAGATTCCCTGCAACCTCACCATTGGTTTGCAGGTCTGAAGACTGAGCCACATAATAGTGCATAGGAAACATGGGCTCAGTATCTGTGAGTACGCAAGGAGGCTCCTCTAACTTAGATTGAGTCCTCCTGAGATCCACTGGATTCCCAACAAGATATCATGCATCCTGAAGAGTGGTATGTGCCCACTTGGGCCTATGCTCTGGCTCGTCATCTACCTGTACTGAATATGCATCTGGATGTTATGAATCCTTTGAATTTGTATAAGAACTTAGATCTGGAGTAGAGTTTGAATGTGTAGACTCATAATCTCAAATTGGTGGAAATACAAAAGCATATTCATATGGATCATATGGAGCATCCGAGAGACTTTCCTCAAATTGAACACTGTGTTCAATGATGAGTTAGTCCGTAGATAGATTAGTAAGTATGTATCCCTTCACACCATCTGGGTATCCAACAAATATACATGCAATACTCTGCGGATCTAGTGCTTTCCTCTTTTTAGAGGGAATCTGCGCCCATGTGCGTGAGCCGAAGACACAAAAGTGAGTGACTTCCGATTTGTTACCGCTCTAAGCCTCAAAAGGAGTCTAATCCTTGATAGATTTGTGGGGAGATCTATTATGGATGTAGTTAGCATAGTTAAGTGCCTCAGCCCAAAGCTTCTGAGAAGTGACCTTGCATGCAACATGCGATAGACCATCTCCTTGAGAAATTTTTTCTTCCTCTCAACAACCTTGTTCTGCTACATAGTGTATGGTACTATATGTTGCAACTGTATCCCAGCCTCAAGACAAATATTTTGAACATCTATGTTTACATACCCCCCCCATTATCTATACAGAGGGATTTGATATTTCTCCTCGATTGAGTCTCAACAAGTGCTTTGAACTCTTTTAGATGCTCAAAGAACTCGAACTTCTGTCTGAGAAAAAATACCTAAGTATAACGTGAGTAATCATCCAAAAATGTGAGCATGTATCGTTCATTACTGATGGATGGATGCAGGAATTGACCCATGAGATCACTATGAATTAGATCCAATGGAAAGGAGGTTCTATGAGCCTTCCCTTCCTTGAACTTCTCTCGAGGATGCTTGCCAAGGACAGATCCTTCACAAACCCCTTCGGAAAAGTGGATATCAGGTAACCCAATGACCATCCCTTTCTTGCTAAGTTGTTGCATGTACCTGAAGTTCAGGTGACCAAATCTCTCATGCCATAATCTACTAATATCATCAACACACGTAAGTAGTACAAAGTAATCGTGTTCAATAAACTTAGAAAAAGTGTATAACTGATATTGATGATTTACCTCCTCAACATCAACCTTGGAGTTGTCTTGCATGTCTAATATGGACACAGATTCTGGTGTGAACTCCACCTTTTTTCTTGAGCCCGAGTGTGTAATATGATACACCGAGAGTAGATTCACAGAAAGTTTGGGAACATGTAGGACATTCTCTAAACTTCCATGATCTAGTTCTACTATCCCTTTTTTGGAGACCTCGACTAGAGAGTCATCCCCCATGAGGATAGGAGGACCATTGCATGCAATCAAAGAAGATAAGACATTTTGTGTGGTACACATATGACAAGATTCTCTTGAATCCACGATCCAAGCATCAAGAGAAGAGTGAACAACTACTAATGCATGATGATTACCTTTGGGGGTTTGATCTTCTGGCTTCTTCTTGGCACCCTCGGGAATGTGATCCCCAAGGTTGTTCTTCTAAAGAATATACACCATAAGGTCTATTTGGTTCTTCATGCATGTAGATTCTGGATGAAATCCTTGATTGTAGTAGGTACACTTCTTCCCTTTCTTTCCTTTTCCACCTTTGGATCTTGAGGAATCATTGAAGGTTTTGGAGTACTCTTCCTTCTTAGACTTGAAATGCACCTTTCCTTTTCCTTTTTTCCTGGATATTTGATTTTGAGAGTTTCTATAATCATGCATAGCAAGTGCATGCGCTTTTGAGATCTTGATTACACACATTTTGATGAGTTTATCTTTCTCCTGCGTTAGGGACTCAATGAAGGTCTCCAAAGAGGGCATAGTCCAGGATGCTTCAGAAGTGATCCTCTGAGAGGAATGTGGAGACAAATAAAGAGTATTCTGGACCAAGTTTTGAAAAAATGGTGAGAACCATTCTCTTTTCCTCCTTGATTTGTCGACCACGCAAGCCTTGAGTTACAGAAAAAAATCCTTGTGCTTTGTGAAGAAATATTGGATGTTTTCAAATATTTTTGGATATAATGCAAGTAGTTTGACATCAATAATGTGGCCTCTCATATCATATTGTTTTCTAAAGAGTCCTTCCATGGCCGTCTAAATATCATTTGGAGTTTTGCAAGAAGATACATGAAACAACAAATCAGGTGACATGTGCATGCATAGGGCTCCGTAAGCCTCATCCATTCTATTGAGGTATTTGGATTTTTCAATGGCTGATGTGGGTTTTGTTTCTGTAGCCATGGTCAATATGTACAATTGTATACCTCTAAGAAAATCTCCATCTTTTTCTTCCATTCGAAGTAATTATACAATGTTAGAATTGCAGATGGTGGAAATTCCATTCTTCCCGCGTCCTTCAATCTTCAGTACCCACAAATAAAGTGATGATGCACCTTATTACTACCATCCTATGGATTTGATACCATTTAAGAGGTGGTGAATACCTGCACATAATATCTAGCTATAAAAAGAACATACACAACTTGCAAAGGTGAGAAGAAGAGAGAAAAATTGGAGAGAAAGAATGAGAAATTGTATTAATCAAAAGAAACAATGATAAACTACACATGATATATTATTCATGGATCAACTAATGCACGATAGAGGAGAATACAATGTGCCATAGTGGTGGTCTAGAGGGATATGGACACACATAGGAAGTTATTGGAGTTAACTTCGATATAGTCCTAGTCAACTAGTTATGCAGTCCTCAGTTAATTGGACAACCTGGAGTGAAATGATGAGAAGATCAAGCATGCACAAAGAATGCACCTTCTTGGTTATGATCCCAAGGTAAGTGTGAATTCATGGTGATGATCCCGAGGTTACTTGGTGATAAAACCAAAGTTACCTTGAGTGACTCCACTTCGCTAGTCAACTAAAGAGAATATTCTCTTAGAATGTAGGAGAGATTCCTAAAAAATAAAAAACCCTCAATAATGACTAATAAACATAGGAAAGTAAGGAAAAATATCCTAATATCTCCAATACATATCTGTTATGAGTTTGTCTCACTTATATCTATTAATACTCAAAATTGATTCCAAACAATCAACATATGGAATATAATTTAGAGATTAACAAACAAAAGTGAAAACTTACCACTTAAATATTTAAAAACCCTTGATCACTTAAAATCTTATGGAATTCCTCATAAATAGTATTGTCTATAACTCTTTTTTGTTTTTTAATTTTATATAATAATTTAAATAAGATCTATAGGATGAAAGGAAAATAATAATGTTATTTTAATGAACATCCAATATATATATATATATATATATATATATATATAATCATAATCATAATCATAATCAATAAAATATAAATAATTTCTCTTTAATCCTTCAAAGACTTAAATAATTGGACTAGTTCTACTCCATGTTCAATGCTGTAATGTTATTTTAATGAACT
>JASDQU010351903.1:7640-19794 GCA_032191745.1 Picea mariana
TGTCTCAGCACCAACTGAGTGAAGGCACCAACCTTCAAATTCTACAAGCACCCACTTGCTGAGAGCACCAACTCTCACAGAATCCCAGCACCCACTAGGTGGAAGCACCAACTTCCAATCTGTCTCAGCACCAACTGAGTGAAGGCACCAACCTTCAAATTCTACAAGCACCCACTTGCAGACCGAGACATCAGTATCCCCTAGCACCACCCTGCCACCCTAGTTTCTCTGGATGCAACCAGATGGAAGCTACAACTTCCTGTGTTCAAGCACCTACTTGAACTTCTGAGGACAACATTCCTCCCGAGCACCACCCTACCATCCTAATTGCTCGAATAAAATATTGCTCAAACCAATTTGCTTATTCTGATATAGCTTGCTTACCATTTCTGCTATGTTGCTATGCCTTAATCATCTTTGATCTTCTTAACTGCTCAGCCACAAATTCTATTTTACTGCCTTTGATCTGCTGCTCTGCTTCACCTTCTTCTGCTGCACCTTCTCAGATTTTCTCTGCTTCGCAGGTTCTCCTCTTCCACTGTCGCACTTGCAGAGCTCTATCCCTCTCTCTTCAACAGCTCCGAATTCAGTCTCTCTCATTTTCTTTTATACACGCCTCCCCGAAGGTTCACTTCGCCTTCCCTCTGTTGAAACAAGAACACCTGTCCTGGCAACTGAAACGCTAACCGATTCGTCATCATGAGTCCATTTTTCTAACAGAATCCAAAGTCACTAGTTAACTTTAAAATAGAACAGTAACCCTCCGATCAATTTCAAACCTTATCCGCACCGTTGGATAATTTTTATTATGCTTTCCCTTTAAATCGGGTTTCAGCACTTAGTGTCGAGATGCACATGTACTCGGAACTCCCGATTCTCTGATCCCCGATGTGCTCCTTTCCCGAGCTTTAGCCCCTTCTGGCTACACAATGGTCCATGTGACCAACTATCACATGGTCGTCACCATATCTCTCGTCGGGATTTCGGGGTTTACACTGATAATGTGCATACGCCCCTTGGACTCGCGATATGCCGAACCCGGACTTCCTCTGTACTCCTTACACCTGTCCTCCACTGACTCCTGGAAGGCCCACATGTTATATGCCTTATCGGGAAATCACTCATCGCGGAATCAGAATTCCTGACGTTCAGAGTTTTTGTCATTTACAAATCCCGATCCCCGAAACTCCATGAAGAGGTTAGATCAACAGTCGAGATCATTTCTTGATCTGACGGTTCAGATCCAATCGAGATTTTACACATCGCGATTTCGACATTCTGTTTGTCAATTGATTTTGACATTGCAAAGTCCAGATTCCTGAAACTCCGACAAGGGCTAGATTCAACGGTCTAGATCATAGCCTGATCTGACGTCTCAGATTGCATCGCGATTTCTCATATCACGAAATCGGGGTTTTTGATGTCAAGTGAATTGGACATTTCAAAGTCCCGATCCCCGATTCTCTGATGAAGAAAATCAACGGTCCAGATCTCATTCTTGCTTTAACGGCTGCGATTAAATTGCGAAATCGCATTTCGTGATTTCAGAGTTCTTGATGTCAAGAGATTTTGGCATTACAAAGTCTCGATCACCGATGCCTCTGCTGACATCACACGTGGTTTGACACGTGTTAGATCCTGCCACGTGTCACTCTGATTCGTGACTTACATGTGCTTGAAGTGTTGAATCTTCCTGACACCTGTCATTCTCTGGTTGTGCCACGTGTCCCTGGCTGATGTGGTCTACCGTCATGAGTTGGATCAACGGTCTAGATCTCATTCTCGATTCAATGGCTGAGATTGAATCGTGATATCGCATATCGCGAAATCGAGGTTTCTGTTGTAATTGAACACGAGACTCGTGAAACTCCGATTCCCGATTCTCCGATGCCACCTGTCCTCTGCACTGTCACCTGGACCCCACTAGGTGCTTACCTCCATCGATAAATCGCGTATCGGGATATCGCGATTCCCACGGTTGTGAGTCTCTCGTCACCAAGAACTCCGAAACGATGAATACTGACTCGTTCAGATCTCCTGCCACGTGTTCTCACAAATGGACGGTTCAAACCTCCTATCGGGAAATCGCGGATCGCGATTCCAATATACAAGAGTTCCATGTCCACGGAAACTCCGATTTTCCGATGAGATGACCTCCGACTCTCCTCCAGATGTCTGACGCGTGTCCCTACGGAGATCACTGCACAGTAGGAATTAACCCCTGCACGACTCTTACAGATCCGACGGCTGTCGGGTTTTCTTCTCAGATCCTACGGCTCGGATTCTCTCTCCAATATCCCGATGACTTGTCCGGGATTTCTCCTCTGCATAGTAGAACTTAACCCCTGCGCTTAACCTCTGCATAGTTTCTGCAGATCTGACGGCTGTTGACCTTTCTAGAAATTTGNTATTTATTTCGCTCGACCTCGACCATCTTCCTATCAGGTCGACTACCCTTCATCACTCCGCTTGGATATTGCTCTGTCATCATCTAGCTTCTTCTGCCATAGACGATTGCCATCAATGACAACCTTGACATTTTGCATCCTCTCTGCTATTGCCATATTTCCAACAATAAACTCTCACTCAGATAATAAATCACGTGTTCTTCGCCGTTGGGGTCTTCTTGAACTAACACCATCGCGATGGTGGAAGTAGAAGCGGCCAAGTAAAGGATATAATCCTTTGTAGATTCAGGAGGATTTAAAAAAGGCACATGGGTCAAAGCATGCTTGAGAGCATCAAATGACCATTGAGCAGTGTCATCCCAGATGAAAGGGACGTTCTTTTGCATAACCACATAAATCCTTTAGTGATCTCGGCATAATTGCAGATGAAACGACGAAGAAAGTTTGCTTTTCCTTGCAAACTTTGGAGTTGGGTTAAATTGGTAGGTGGAGGTAAGGCTAATATGGCCTTGATCTTTAAGGGATCCACCCTGATCCCATATTTGGAGACAATGAAACTGAGGAGTCGGTCGGATTCGACAACGAAAATGCATTTGTGTGGGTTCAGACGAATACGGTAAAACCTACATCGCAAAAAAATTGCGCATAAATGATCAATGTGATCGGATCGATTTAGCGAATGTGCAGGTAAATCGCCAAGATACGGTTCTTCTATGTGTTTGATGTCATGAAAAGCATACGACATGGCTCGCTGGAAAGTGGCTCCAACATTTTTAAGGCCAAAAGGTATCTTTCGGTAGGCAAAAATTCCCCAAGGGCAGATGAAGGTTGTCTTGTGTTGATCCGCAGGCAAGATTTCAATCTGGTTATATCCAGAAAAGCCATCCATGAAGGAGAAGATTACGCTCCCCACACAATTATCGATGATTTGGTCGATGAAGGGCGTAGGGTCCCTTGTTTCTTAGCAACCGGAACAAGGTTGGAGACCCATTCGGTTAAAGGGACGAGATAGATGAAGCCAGATTTTAGAAGTTTTTCAACTTGTGCCTTTATAGCTGCGATTTTCTTGGGATGAACTAGGTGAAGCTTTTGCCGAACCGGTTTCGCATCAGGGTAGGTTTTAATTTCGTGTACAATGATTGAAGGGTCGATCCCTGGAATTGCCTCATAACTCCATGCTAAGACATCACGAAATTCCTTGAACAAAGTGGTGTAAGAAACCACTTCATCGGGTGTGCAATTAGCACCAAGGTTGATGTTTTCCACGACACCTTCTTTGATTGAAATGTCAATCATGATCGTGATGGAGATGTTACCCATGCTCCCCTTAGAGAGAGTATCTTGTGTGAGGATAGGAGATTGTGGAGCTTCGGTAACATCGGGAGGGAAGACAGATCGTATGTCTTGGTGGATTTCTTCCAAAGGCGGAAGAATAGAGGATCAATGGTGGTTATCATCCCAGGGCAGATCGTCAATGCTAAGCATTTCCATGATGTATTCATCCGAAGGAAAAATGTGGGAAATTTAATCGACGACAGATGATAGGGAATCCAACCACGAGGGCACTGAGTAAGTATCGGGTGCCAATGAATGTGAAGTATTTGAAGAGGGAGAGGCAGATTGAATAGTTACGTATGCGGCCTCGGCTGGGCTAAGTGACATAGTGTCAGCAAGCACATCGAATTCCAAAGGACTAGGCACAACCCAAGGGTCAGATGATTCCAGGGATTGATAAGGCATAGTCAAGATCATATTGACAACGGCAATATGATGTGCAGTAGGTGGAAGTGGTGTAGGGAAAGTACCCATGAGGCTAGAATCTTTCAATAAGCCAACACCAATGCTTTCATATGTAACTAGGTGGTCTCCCAGGAAAGGAATTTTGTTGGTAGCAGGGATGCGAGCGTCGGGTGTACAGAAATCAAGCTGATTGATGGTAACAATTTTTCCTTGATGGGGGAATTGTACACATCGAAACACTGATGAGGCGACGAAAGTCATGGCGTAGAACCAACTTCTTCCAAGTAGTAGGTTGTAATCGAGAGGAGCATCGACCACCTCAATGTCAACGGTAACATTTTTTCCACCCAACTGAACTGCTAAGGATTGTAATAATCCGTGAGGATGAAAAACTCATCCATCAAAGGCATGTAACATGGTAGCGGATTTGTTAAGGGCCAGTGATTTCAAGCCTTTCCAACAGGCTAGAGACATGACACAGGTGGAGGCTCCCTCATCCAGGATAGTCCGGTGGATTTGTTGATTGTGAACAACAACATCGATTTGGAAAGCTAGCTGGTGGGAGAGTCGTGGTTGATGATCGTCCAGATTAAATGTGATGTTGTTTGATGACTTAGGATCAAAAGCATTGATGGCGGCTAAGAGTGTTCTATGTTGGTTGGGGCAGTGTTGTAGAACTTCCAAGGCGGACATGGCACATGGGGCTTGGGCCAAATCTTCTACAATGTTGTAATTTTGGGCAGCCCGTGAATTAGGATTGAAGGTAGATTTTCGGATGGTGCTCTTAGGAGGGCGTAAGATAGATTCAAAAGAAGGTTTCTCAATCTAGAGTGGCCCAGATGGAGGGCTAACAGATGGAGGATTGACGAAGGATGGCAACGGGTCTAACGGAGAACCATTAGCAATCTTCAGCTTATCAGGTTTAACTGGCGTGTCATATGTCGCAGAACGGGTGGTTAGATTAACTTCGTTAAACATGTAAATGTGGGCACTTGTCGAGGCCTCATCATGGGGTTGGTTGGAATTGCCCCCCGACGTGGGGGTTTGTGCAACCAAAGATTGTTGCTGCAGAAAAGGCTGAGTGAGCACAGTGGCTTGTGAACTTCCCTTGAAAAGTTTGGCCACTTCATCGCGATGTGGGAAGTCTCGAGTGTAGCGATCGTCACCACAAATGAGACATGGGAATTTTGGTTTTCGTTGTGGTTGCTTTCTAGTAGTAGGGGTTTGCGGTTGCGTCTTGGGTTGTTCATTGTTATTTTTTTCTTTGGTTTGTTTCTCTCTTTCTTCTTGCCCCCAAGTTGTTGTGAAGGGGTTGACTGGACCGCATTCACATCAGAGACCTGAGTTTGAGGGGGGGGTAGAAGAGGGTGTAGTCGAACTGGGAGCAGGTGCCGAGGTGGGCCACTGGATCGTTCCAGTAGACTGGGTAGCATATTGGGTTTTGACGGAGCCAATAACTCCATCCGCATGCGAAGCAGTCGATGGTTTGGATGGATCATTAGTGGCACAGATAGTGTTCGGTATCAACTCATATAGAGTACCGGATTGTGAATAGACTAAGTCTAAGTACTGAGCTCGGGCAATGGCTTCTTCTTCAGTGATGACACCACCCATGGCAACGTCACGAGCAATCTGGGGTAACAATGACTTCGTGAACCATTTCGCTAACAATTGGTCACGAATGACCGCTTTGATTAGCCTTCGTCATCGTCTCCATTCATGGATATGATCGGAGATATTTACAAAAGTTGTCTGACGAAGGGAGGTTAATAGTTCAGTACCTGTCTCGTATCGAATGGGTAGTTGGAAGTGCGTGAGGAAGGACATGGTGAGGGAGTTGAAATCGTGAAAAGATGCGCGTGGTAACTCAATATACCATTTTGCTGCGGAACCTGTAAGTGTTCGTTGGAAAAGACGCAAATGAATCGAATCGTCCATGAGGGAGTTGGATGAACACCACAAATGGAAAGTCATCACATGGTTGTTCGAGTCTTCTCCGGAATTTTTGTCGAATTTTGGGATATCAAAAGGGAGTTTAGCTGGAATAGCTGGCCAAACCAGAGAATGATAAATAGGATCATTCGTTAACCGAGACAAGTCTGGAAGGTCCAAGGTAGCTAGAAAAGGTAGTTGTCGGTTAACCTGTGGGTAATGTTGCTGTGGCAGAGGGACACCAGTGGGGCCCAATACTAGGTTATGTGGATAATTATAACTTGTGGGCCCTCTCATGTGAGGTTGGTTTTGACCAAGGTGCATAGGATTTGAGATGTTTTGAGAAGCATGTGTGAGCGGAGGATAACCGGATGGGTTTTGTGGGTTATAGGGTAGGTTTGGCATTTGTCCATAAGGGGGTTGTTGCGGGGTTTGAACATTTTTTATTGTGGAGACATGTGGGTTTCCTTGAAAAGGGACGCTCCACGGATTGGGTGTGGCGGACACATTTTGTCCTTGTGGTTGATGATAGAATCCGGATTGAGGCTACCCCCCAGCATGAGGGTTCCCCCCAAATGGAATTTTTCCTCCAGTGGGAGGATGCCCCCCCGCATTAGGGTTCCCTCCGAATGGAATTTGTACTCCGGTGGGAGGATGCCCCCCCGCATTAGGGTTCCCTCCGAATGGAATTTGTCTTCCAGTGGGAGGATGTCCCCCTACATTAGGGTTCCCTCCGAATGGAATTTGTCCTCCGGTGGGAGGATGCCCCCCAGTTTGAGGTAGAGTTCCTGGGATTTGAGAGCCAAACCTAAATGACTGATTGGTACCGCCGAGTGAATTGGGACCACCAAGACCGGTCCCTCCGGGTTGTTGGATAGGTATGGAACTTCCCGGTATAATTTGGGTAGTAGTTTGGGCAGTGGTGGGAGCGGGAGCATTCAGTGCCTTGAATCCAAAAGGGAGTGTAGGTCTTGGTGTTACAGGTGTGCCAATTAGAGCTTGATTGACTACTGCGTTACCGGTGGGGATAGTCAGGATGTGTGGGGCCATTGTCGAATGGGTCGTCTGGAGTGGAATAGTAGACCTTGGGCCAACGGTTGGTGTGGCTGTAAAAGTGGTGGTACCGGTGAAGTGATTTGGGGGTACAGTGTAGGAAAAAGGTGCATCGGCACCTTCCCCTATTCCATAAAGATCTCGCACCAGGCATGGTGGACTTCGAACAACATCTGCGATCCAAAAAGGGTCATTGGCTAAAGGGTTTTGAGAAGACCCAGCCGAAATGTCAGAAGGATTAATGACAACAAACTCTCCAGTGGAATTCAGGTGGAGGATCTGTCATTCGTATCCCTCTGAAATGCGGTAAGCTTCCGGAGATTCTGAAACAATTCGAAAATTCTCCAAAGGAATGGGAACTTCTTCCTGGGAAGTTGTAGTGTTTTGAACCTCGCTCTGTTGAGGAGATTCCTCCATGGAATGAGGGGGTAAAGGGGTGTTTCCTTCCATATTTTCTGGAGGAAGTCCCTGTAGCCTCTGCGAGCGTCGTGGAGGGTTGATGTTGGCGGAGAAGAGTCGGTGAAAGAGATCTATGGCCAACTAGCAAAGAGAAACAACACACGCTAAAAAATATAAGAATCACAACCAAGCAAACAGGACCTTCTTTTGATGACCGTACTAGTTGGTGATGAAATCCAACATCACGTGATCAAGTCCAAAAGGGGCGGGGATAGGGTGGAACAGTTACAATGGTGACCTGCTTAATAGACTTACGCCTTGGTGCAAGCTTCCATGCAGTAATTGTGGATTTACCCTCCAAGGAGCCCGAGTGAGTTTGACCAATGTATTCTCCAGGTATAGTGAGACTTCTCGTCACCATCACCTTGTGTAAGACCCTAAATATTATGGCCACTAAGGTTACCAATTCGTAGTCAGCCCCTGGGCGGGAACAGTCAACAGTCCGATCCGAACGTACGGGCAGGGTATCAAGCCCGAAATCAACTAAAAGGCTTCCACGTAGTAATTGTGGATTTACCTCAAAGTGATCCCCATAATATGATCTGACCATCACAATCAGTTAAACCACGGAGGGTTAGTCCCCGTAGCTCACCCGAATGCAACCTCGTGCGTATCCCCTGTGTGAGAGGGGGATCCCAGGCAGACTTATATGATAACTGGATTTGACTCTCCCTAACTCAGGATGCTAGTGTTGGTTCTAGAAACTTTGGAGAGTTATGATCATAGCCCTAATCCAAAGTACTAAGCCTAGTCTACTGTTGGTGAAGGATCCTAGAAAAGAAAAAGTTCTAGATAACTTTTAATTAGCGTTGATTTTATGGTTGTTCTTTACGCAAAGGGGTGCATGGAAGTGAAACAAATGGAATTATGAATCAGACCCAAAGAATGCATCAAATATGATAAGCAGTCATTTCCTTTCGATGAACATCTATCTAAGGGAGAGAGAAAGTTCTTTTCACTAACAAGCACTATTAAGGAATATCCTCAAACAATTCTTTTTCTCGATCAAATCCTGATGCAATGCTAAAACTTTTAAATGCCTTCTAATATGCACAATCAATCATGTAGATGATTTTTTTTGTTTGTATATGAATAATGATTAATTCAACATGATGCTCGTCTTTGCTAATTATCTATTTGTATGAACGAAAATCAAACTAGCACAAGCAAAAGTCATACAAACAATACACCCTTTCATTGCAATCAAAACGAAAAGTGAAAGAAAAGACACAATCAAAGAAAAAAAAAAAACTTCACACCCAAAAAGAAAAGGTTGAAGAACAATTATCTTAACTAAAATCAAGATGAAGAGGTTTGTAGGCCTTTGATGACCTTCACCAGGGTTTTTACTCGGTTGATTAGAAGAGAAACACAATGCATGGGTCTCAAACTCTAATCAACAAAAAAACTCAGCAACAATAGTGAAGAAGGCTGCAAGATCCAACTAGTAAGATGTTTATTCTTCAAGCAAAATACAGATGTCGAGGCTAAAAGGGAAGAAACACTGGCTCACAAGGTTACTCAACAGAGAAGACATAGAGGCAAAACCCAGAAAAAGCAATTCTGGAAGGTTTTTTGGGCCAAAGAGGGTTGGCGCTCTGTTGCCAAAGGCAAGGAGCATTATAGTGCTCTGTGCAAAGCAATGGGGAAGCACTGGCGCTCTGTTAACACTAGGACAGGGGCGCCAGGGTCTAAAACTCCCAAAAATGTCAAAAAATCAAAAAATTTCAATTCAATTTCGACAATTATGCTGAGTATGATGGGGTTGGGATCCAATCAGCTCAGGAAACCAATCAAAAGAGGAGTGAACCAGGTCTGAAACAATCAAGGGATAGAACAAGGTCAATGAGGAGAAAATCAAAACAAGAAGTTTCGATTTGAGGCTATCTCCCCAGTGGAGTCGCCAGTTTCTGTTGTAGGAAAATCTCCCTGCAGACAGGTAGATCACCTCTAAGAGCTTGACCCTAACTCTAGACAGAAAATTCTTAACGTGGACACTGACTTCCTTTCAAATCTATCTAAACTAACACATGAGAAGGAAGGATGACAGAAGTACCTCTTTATCGACGTTTGTCCCTCCACGCTCCTAGTTGCGCTTTGATCCTTTGCTTCTCGCTGGATCCTGTGGACAGAACAAGATATGACCACTTCCTACTCTATTGATATTAGCTTGAAAACAGATCTATCAATTAATGATAATTTCATGTGACATTATACACAAACTAGAAAGAAACAAGCCAAGCGTGTCATATTGATGAGAATAGCGACAACAGTACTTACAATCATAGATGTGAATGCGACAGCTTCGTCGAGTCCTCTTCATCTAACCCTTGCCTAAAAGATCCACAACCTAGACAACAACAACTTCACTGATCAATCTCCTTTGGCTAACTGTGTGTTTTCTCCAAGATCATAAGTTTCATACTAGCAGTTCTTCCCCCTTTTCACCATCATAGAGCCTGCTTATTGTTGTTGGGTATTCTACCCTACAGATTAATAAGCTAGGGCTCTAAGCTTATACGCAGATCATGACCCTCAAGACCTAACTTTTAACCTTCTACCCGAATCTGAAACCCCGATTTTCACATGCACACAAGAGAAGAATTAACCAACCTTTTTCCGGACGGCTGAAGTAGATCCTCTGTTGAGCTTCTTATCCCCTTGNTAATTCAACACGATGCTCGTCTTTGCTAATTATCTATTTGTATGAACAAAAATCAAACTAGCACAAGCAAAAGTCATACAAACAATACACCCTTTCGTTGCAATCAAAACGAAAAGTGAAAGAAAAGAAACAATCAAAGAAAAAAAACAAACTTCACACCCAAAAAGAAAAGGTTGAAGAACAATGATCTTAACTAAAATCAAGATGAAGAGGTTTGTAGGCCTTTGATGACCTTCACCAGGGTTTTTACTCGGTTGATTAGAAGAGAAACACAATGCATGTGTCTCAAACTCTAATCAACAAAAAAACTCAGCAACAATAGTGAAGAAGGCTGCAAGATCCAACTAGTAAGATGTTTATTTTTCAAGCAAAAGACAGATGTCAAGGCTGAAAGGGAAGAAACACTGGCTCACAAGGTTACTCAGCAGAGAAGACATAGAGGCAAAACCCAGAAAAAGCAATTCTGGAAGGTTTTTTGGGCCAAAGAGGGTTGGTTCTCTGTTGCCAAAGGCAAGGAGCATTATAGCACTCTGTGCAAAGCAATGGGGAAGCGTTGGCGCTCTGTTAACACTAGGATAGGGGCGCCAGGGTCTAAAACTCCCAAAAATGTCAAAAAATAAAAAAATTTCAATTCAATTTCGACAATTATGCTGAGTATGATGGGGTTGGGATCCAATCAGCTCATGAAACCAATCAAAAGAGGAGTGAACCAGGTCTGAAACAATCAAGGGATAGAACAAGGTCAATGAGGATAAAATCAAAACAAGAAGTTTCGATTTGAGGCTATCTCCCCAGTGGAGTTGCCAGTTTCTGTTGTAGGAAAATCTCTCTGCAGACAGGTAGATCACCTCTAAGAGCTTGACCCTAACTCTAGACAGAAAATTCTTAACTTGGACACTGACTTCCTTTCAAATCTATCTAAACTAACACATGAGAAGGAAGGATGATAGAAGTACCTCCTTATCGACGTTTGTCCCTGCACGCTCCTAGTTGCGCTTCGATCCTTTGCTTCTCACTGGATCCTGTGGACAGAACAAGATATGACCACTTCCTACTCTATTGATATTAGCTTGAAAACAGATCTATCAATTAATGATAATTTCATGTGACATTATACACAAACTAGAAAGAAACAGGCCAAGCGTGTCATATTGATGAGAATAGCGACAACAGTACTTACAATCATAGATGCGAATGCGACAGCTTCGTCGAGTCCTCTTCATATAACCCTTGCCTAAAATATCCACAACCTAGACAACAACAGCTTCACTGATCACTCTCCTATGGCTAACTATGTGTTTTCTCCAAGATCATAAGTTTCATACTAGCAGTTCTTCCCCCTTTTCACCATCATAGAGCCTGCTTATATAGGTCAAGAGAAGCTTAACCTCTTGAGTTATCTTTAGAATAAGTTGGGAACTTCCTCCTTAGATTAGGGATCTCTTGATGAAACCAAGAATTCGAACACAACTACCTCCTAATCTCGAAAGATCCTCCCCTTATTCTCCTCAACGGGCCAACTACTACCTCAGATTAGGCAGTGCTCCCTTAGAAGGGGCATCAGAGCATTGTAGTGCTCCCTGGTAAGCTTTGGGGGGGTGCCAGTGCTCTCCAGATGAGCAACGCTCCTTCAGAGGGGGCAGGGGAGCGTTATAACACTCCCTGAAGCCTTGTAGGGGAGCGTTAGTGCTCCTAGGATGATATAGAGGAGTGCTCCTCCTCAAACCTCTGTTTCAGAGCTCTCTTTAGGTGTCAAGAGTTATTTGACTTCAGTAAACCAGTTCTTCTTCTTCAAATCAAGAACATGAGATGTTCCAAGTGTTTCCTTAGTGTCGTCGGCATGGCAGTATGCTCGAACATCATTTGCGACACTAGTGACCAACTTGCGACACTTGCG
>JASDQU010351907.1:0-12153 GCA_032191745.1 Picea mariana
CTTAAGGTAAACTTGTTTTTTGTATTTTTTATGTGTGGATCAATGGGATGACTCAATTACAGTATGGTATTCAGACAGTCAAAATGAGAATCAAATGAACCAGTTCTCTCAAGGATCAATAATCAGATGATAGCTTTTAAAGTGGGTGAGAAAACAATGCTTATAAACCAAATACAATTGTAGGGTTTAATAAACAATGATAAGAAACTATTAAACAAGTTATGAGATAACTGATGTGATAACAATCATTTTGTAGTTGAAACAACTTGAATAAAAGTAAAGAAGGAAAGATGAGAATCTGACATTAATAGAGAGAGAAAACTGTGATTTGTATTATCATATGAAAGGTTTGTTTACAATATAGTATTTCTGCTATCCAAAATCGAACCTCTCTCTTTATCAAAATGATAGATATTTATAACCTTTACAACAGATCTCAAATCCTTGAAAATGGATCTGGATTTCTAAATATAGAAAACAGAGTACAAAACTAATACAATAAGATAACTAACTCTAGTTCCTTTAGATCGAACTATTTTCAAAAATTGTCTCTGACATCTGGTCTTCTTCATTTGTTGTGTCTCTAATGTGTTGATGATGGGAAAGAAAGATGTCTTCAGTAACTGAAATCTTTCACCAGCTGTGAGCAAAGTCTTAGTTGACCATGTGAGCATTTATCTCATATATCTCCACAAAATCTTGAAACTAAATATTTCATAATTGGGTGATTAATTCTTTGATGCCATCTTATCTTTTAAATCACCCAAAAATCGCTTTGTCTGAGCTATAAATCCCCAAAATTCCTTCTCTGCAGTTTCATCGGCTATTCCACCTTAGAATTTGCTAATTAGCCAGTGAAAGCTCTGCTTTTCAATGACTAATTGGTTGTAACTGCGCCTCCTATGCTGGTGAAAGTTTTGTTTTAATCAAAAGGAAAACCTTTCGTGATCAAAATCAAAATCATTGTTTGTATTAGTCAGCTAAGTTTTCAACTGTCTCTATTAATAGTTTCAAAGGGGTAGAAGCAACCAGCTTTTCTTTCAAGATTTTATTTTTTATTTTTAAGCCTCTAGTTATTCTTCAAAGCCTATTTCTTCATCATCATAATTTTGAATGCTTAATCAAGAGTGTCCATTCTAGAGTGTTTGTCATTTATGTATCAAATCAATTGAAGCCCTCATTTTCCTTCTTCATAGCATGCATAAACAGTTTCTTCTCTGTCTTTTCACTCTAATATAAATGGGAACTCATTTTATTTCTCAAAATTTCAACAGGATCACCATAATCCTGATCTGCTACTGCTCAGATGAATTGAGCATAGGGCCATCGGATAACCTCTCGACCCTCTGTATTGAACATACCTCTTCCTCTTCCTCTTTGTGAAAGAGACAAAGAACCAGTTTGAAAGATAAGAACTGAACCTCCTCCCTTTGTCTGGGAAAAACAAACTGTGGCCTGGGTGGCCAGGAAGGCCAGCATAATATACTTTCTTAATTAGAGGATGGGATGACAAAAATTCTGTAATTTTCCTTGCATTCTCTTGTTGTTTCTCAATACGCAAAGCCATTGTCCTGATCCCTTGCAAACATAGCCAATAGTCAAATGGAGCTAGACCTGAACCTTCTGCATTCTGTAGGAAATAGATATCTTTGGCCAAACTTTCCCCCTTTACAGCAAGAACACCTACCATAACATCACTATGCCCAACGATGAATTTAGTTGTTGAATGCATCACGATATCTGCTCCAAGATCCAATGGTTTTGATAGTATAGGAGACATGATACTGTTCTCAACAAGTACCAGTGCACCATGTGCATATGCTATTTCTAAAATTTTTCGTATATCAGATATTCTCTGGCATGGATTAGTTGGACTCTCTAGCCACACAACCTTTGTCAACGGACCAATGGAAGAATCCACTTCTTCGACATTAGTTATGTCAACCCGTTTTATTATGACCCCATCTTTTGGGACTACTCTAGAAATCAATCTATCAGATCCCCCATATATGTCATCTCCAACAACAATTTCATGTCTTACTTCTACAAGATGTGTAACGACATACAAAGCAACCATCCCACTAGTGAAACAAAATCCTTGATCGACACCATCTAACTTCACTAACATATTTTCCAATGAATCCTGAGTTGGATTTCCACTTCTAGTATAATCATATGGACCATTATCTGTGGTAGAAGGCTACTTGAAAGTTGCAGTCTGGTAGAGAGGTGTGCTTAGAGCGCCATATGGGTCAAAAGAATTGCTGAAGTTCCCAAGAATTGTGCACTTGTCTTGTGTTTACATATGCACTTGATGAGTCACTCATACGTGGACCGTTGAATGCGTTTGAACCTTGTGTGTCGACTAATAACATAAATCGGGGCTTATCTTAGCTTGAGCATGTGACAGCGTGCTAGGCTAGTGTATGACTCGGAATTGGGCTTGGTGCGCTAGGATTCAACATAACTCAGCTTAATTTCTGACTTTGTTTTGTGATTTGGCATATGTATCATTGATTTAGCTTGGTGAAGGAGACCAGCGATCTCAGGTACTTGACAGAGGAAAAATGAAATTTTGAAGCTCGATGCTAGGTTGATATGGAATATGACTTGTCTTGATTTGAGGTTTGACTTGTGGCTACTCAATCTTAACCTGTGGCTTGACTCATAGCTTTGAAGTTGCATGCACAGTTAGCACATGTAGGTAAGATTTGTGGCTTGGATTTTGACAAATAACCTTGACTCGTGGATTGGGCTATGACTTGGGATGTGGCATGTTTAAGTGATTTAGTCAATAAGATTTGATTCATAGAATAGCTTAGAACTAAAAACATTTAGTTCATTTGTATGCACACATATAATATAAGATTTTAAAAAATAATAAAACAAATATAAATGTTTTATATTTCAAAAAATCTACAAAGGAGTTTATCATTTTGTTTGTATTGCAGGTCATTAGAAAAAAGCTAAAGCATTTCTAGAATAAAATGATCAATAGGAGATTGATAAGGAAACTAGAGGTTAAGACACTGGCCAAAGGCTAAGAAGGAAAATGAGTGAAATAGAGAGAGAAAGAGAGAGATAAAAATGCTCTCAAAAACCCATTTTTTTTGGTCGCTAACAGAAGGATCTGGTCGTGGAGACAAAACTATTAGCCCAAGGTACCCCTATGGAAGGTTTTTCATGCATGCCCATGCTGAGCTGAGTTTGTGTATGACATGAGGATACACACACAATTTGACAAAAGAAGGCTCAGATGAAATGCTTTGAATGTAGTGGCCCGATCACACTTCTGGTAGTCATGAATTGATCTGAGTATAAATAAAGGAGTCCAATATTTTGTTAAGGTCGTCAACTGGTTGAGCAAAGCTCCCTATATTGTAATATTTTGATGCCTGAGTTGTTCTCTGGTTATGTATCAAACTTGATACTTTCGCATTAATATAAGTTAACTTCTCTCATCTCTTTGTAAAAACTATGCTAAAACACTCGGGCATGGAGGATGCAATTGAGGGTTGTAGTTCTATTGTAATGTATGTTTTATTACAGTATTGTTGGGACCATTTTTAGTCAGCTTCCTTGTTATCTTATTCTCCCTTACGCTGAAAGGATCGGGCATGGAGGATCCAGTCGAGTTGTTGTAGTTGCATGATAATGTAGGTTTGATTATTGTGCTGCTGTGACATATTTCAGTGTCTGAAACTTGAGTTCAAGAGTGCTCTTGAGCCTGCGTTTTTCTTCACTAAGCTGCTTGAAAGTCGGATGCCCATAGCATTATTTTTCACCTCTCTCACTAAGTCTTCCTTCTGCTCACACTTAAATTCAAATCACTGACTGAAGTTAAGGAGGCCCTCACTTCCATGTGCATTGCTTGTCCAGATTCTGTGTTAAATCATTCTTGTACTAAGTTTTGTCCATTTGACCTCCACTCACAAAACCAACATCGACCAAACATTCTGATGGGTACTAGGCTTACCCTCTTACAATTTGAGGGTGACTCTCAGTGCTAACATTAATGGCACTGTTTCCGGGGACGAAAGTGAAGATATCTTCCTTGGGAGAACGACAACGAATAGATCTATTTTTAGATGGTGAAATGAAGATGGACATATTATTTTTACTGCTTATATTTCACCATGGCAACTCCATTGTTGAAAATCTATGGGTGACTCCACTGGTTTGAAATGGACAAGATTTTAGATCAAAGGTATGTCTTCTATGATTTTTCAAAAATAGTTGGTTTCCCTAATCCAGTGCCTAGTAAAGATGAATGGGAAAGTAGACTTCCCAGATTTCGAGGAGAAGATTGGGAGGTACCGACTAAACATTTGCTGGATTTTCATGATTTATTCATCGACTTTATATCGTGCATGAATATGTTCATATTAATATTTTCAGGTATTCATTATAGGGGATTAATCTTGATTGGTGTCGATCTCTTCCCATTGCAAGCATCACCTCTTTGATAGGTTTTCATGCAGCTTTCAATTCGTTTTGTAAAGATTATTTTTTAGGTGAGTATCTTTATGAAAATTATTGTGATGAGTTTTCTTTGCTTCGTAAAGATTCTTCTAGTCATAAAATCCATATTTTTGATGAAGCATTCACTGAAGAAGAAAACATTTATCATGAAGATCAAGAAGTGTTGAATGATATTCATTATGTTAACAATAAAACAGAAACATCTGAAATCATATCAAATGTATCTATTGTTTTAAAGGTTCATGAAGATCAACATCTCTCATTTGAATATTCTGGTGGAAAAGAGCAAGTGTATTCTGCAACAAATATTTCTCCTAACTGTGAAACCAATATAGATGATAAGCTAGATAAAAAAATTAGGGAAGTTTTCTCTCTGTTTTTCCCTAGCTTTTCACAATTAAAGGAATATTTTGTTTGTTTCTCTTGCAAATAAATTACAGAGGATATTCCTATTCTCGAAGCCGAGGTTTTGGGAAGTCCTTCTTATGATGAAGAAGTTCCTTCAGATGCTGACCAAAAACACCCAATCCTTGAGGAATATCCCAGTGAAGATGATGAAGAGCAGAGCTTGTCCATGGCTTCTTTGAAACCTTGTAACATGGTTCCTGAGTATGATAGTTATGAACCTGATCATTGGGAGGGCCATGAAGGAGAGAAGTAAGGGACAAATGTGCAACTCATCTCATCTTCAACAATTATAAATGAGTAGGCTTTATACTACCCATCTAGCAGGTTTTATCACCCATTTTATGACCCTATGGGGTTATATATGGAGTTGAGTTTTCCAGAAGCTTTAGATCCTGCAAACTTATTCATCTTATCGTCATTTGGGGGTATGGTCAGTATTCCAAAATATTTTTTCATTTTTCTGTCATACTTCCCTTACCATTTGTGGATCATTTGCAGTGAAAAGATGAATTGTGTTACCAAATAGTTTGGGTGTCTCTGGTGGAAGTTTGATTTCACCTAACATATTGTAAAACATCAGTTAGGGTAGGTTTTTACATAAATAATCTCCTTCTGGAGCATGTGTGCTTTCTTTCTTTTCAAGTAGATAATATACATATCAACCTATGGTCCTTAACATGATGTTTTTTGAGCTCGAATCCACAACCCAAAGGATAAGGCACTGGAACTACGCATTCTTGTCATCTCGCAGGTAACATGTCATCCCCTATGGAGCCAAATGTTATCACATATAGATGTCAAAAGGTCGTAGGAAGACCAATTCCTTAGTCTGTTAAGATATCAACCTTGAGCACAAAGCACAACATTCAGGGCACTCCATTTTGGGCTTGAATCACCAACAAGTAGGTTTGATTTTCAACGGTGGAGATCCCATAAGCAGTTCAGATCAGGGGCTCTCAGGCGGTTAGGATTTCAAAGTCGCACAAGGATTAATGACTAGGTAGAGGAGTCAAAGTCCTAAAGTAAATCTGAGTCATTGAAGTTTGAGGACACGTGTCAACAGATCTCGACTTCAAAAGATTTACTTCAAAGGGTTACATGAGCAAGAAGAAGCAAACTCCTGAAGCCCAAAATCTTGAAGTTAATATCGATCATCCAAATCTCGAGGACACATGGAGGCAGATCTCTCACTTCGGGAATTTGACACTTTGGAGGATTGTAAGAGCTGAGCATTGAAAAGTCTCGAAGAGCCGAAGCCCGGACTCATGAAATAACTATGGACCATTGATCTCAAACCAACAATGACCGTTGATCTTGGCAACATCCCCGAAGTCTTAAAGGTCCCGAAGTAAATCTCGATTGTCCAAATCAAAAGGACACACATCACTAGATCTCTCACTTCGATTATTTGACACTTCAGAGAATTGCATGAGAAAGCATGAGAAAAAGGCCCAAATCCCAAACTCCAAAAGTAATTGTGAACCGTTGATCTTCATAGCAGGAAGTAAGGTCCATCCAAGAGAAAAGAATGGAAACAAAAGTGGGGCTTTCCCAGATCATAGATCACAATTAGATCAATGACTCGCGCATATTCAACATGCCAAATTTGTGCGAGGGTTAGTGGCTAGGCAGAAGCCCCAGAGTTGTAGATCAAGTGCCACACATCCTTCTCCATCAGATAGTCAATAACTACTTTGGGAATCTAGACTCTAGGATTTTTAGCTCCTCCCCTCTCACTTTCATCTGGAGCATTTTCTCCTGAAGTTCGCAGATTGTTGTCACGCTTCCATCCAAATCTAACGATGGTATTTTTCTTTGAAAATATGAGCTTCGAGAGTTTCAACATATCGAATCATGGTTTCATCTGGAGCATTTTCCCCCGTAGTTAAGAATCAAGCGTCGCGTGTCCTCCTCAGATCGACGGTCATCATTCACTTTGGAGCTTCAACGTTCATTTTAGATCGCCACATCACTCTGGGCTCATGTTTATGCCAGCTCTACATGTAGACCCCTCTCGAGCTTTGAAGTCCAAAGTACGTGGCAGTCGTCAATGATGACATGTGGCACCCTTATTAGTCATGACATGTAGCATCCGTCTAGTGTTGACACATGGAACTCATTTCAAGCAATTTCAGATGTGTCTTCAACCTATTTTCGAGTGACACATGTCACCCCTCCATTCGCAACACGTCAACATGGTGACATCAGGCCTCCACGTCAGATCATCCTACAGGAAGTGTTCTTATTCAGTGCCAAAATTAGCGCCATCTCAAAGCGTGGTTATAAGGATCCCAAGGTTGGTGGGAAGATAAACTTCAGCGATGGCGCTAAATTCAGTAGGAGAACGCAGATTGTAGATCGCGACCATATCAATGACCATGTTTCATTGCGGGGGTGCAGCTTGCTCGAGCGTTAAAATTATTGAGCGGTCCCACAATCCAAACCGTGGTTTAGTAAAAGAGGGACATGGTGGAAGGTGATGAGTTGCAGGCTCAAAAGTGGTGTGAATCCAAACCGCCTTTGATGATCCCGCAATCACATGCTTGTAAGACGTCCAATCCAAGAGCAATGTGTGGCTGCCCCCTAGACATTAAGCCTCGTTGCGATCCTGATAAAAAACATCTAATGAAAAAGGAGCGGTGGTTGAAATCTCGACTCACTCCATAAATAGAAGGCATAGAAGGAGCTGGCTGTGGAGACATAACTATCAGCCCGAGGTACCACTATGGAAGGTTTTTCCTACATGCCCGTGCTGAGATGAGTTTGCATATGACACGAGGATACACACAAAATCTGATCAATGAAGGCGCAGATGAAATACTTTGAATGCAGTGGCCCAATCTTGCTTCCAGTAGTCATGAATTGATCTGAGTATAAATCTAGGAGTTCAATATTTGTTTATGGTTGTCAATTGGTTGAGAAGAGATCCCTATTTTGTAATATTTTGATGCTTGAGTTGTTCTCTAGTTATGTATCAAACTTGAGACTTTTTCATTAATAGAAGTCAACTTCTCTCATCTCTTTGTAAAAACTATGCTAAAACACTCGGGCATGGAGGATTCAGTCGAGGGTTGTAGTTCTATTGTAATGTAGGTTTGATTATAGTATTTTTGTGACCAGTTTTAGTCAACTTCCTTGTTATCTTATTCCCCCTTATGCTGAAAGGCTTGGGCATGGAGGATCCATTCGATTTTTTGTAGTTGCATGATAATGTAGGTTTGATTATTATGTTGTTGTGACATATTTCAGTGTCTAAAATTTGAGTTCAAGAGTGCTCTGGAGTCTGAGTTTTTCTTCACCAAGCTTCTTGAAATCTGGATTCCCATAGTAGTATTGTTCACCTCTCTCACTAAGTCTTACTTCCTCTCACACTTAAACTCAAATAACTGACTAAAGTTAATGAGGTGCTCACTTCCCTGTGCATTGCTTGTCCAGTTTTTGTGTTAAAATCATTCTTGTACTGAGTTTTTTCCATTTGACCTCCACTCACAAAACCAACATCCACCAAACATTCTGATGGGTACTGGGCTTACCCTCTTGCAGTTTGAGGGTGAATCTCAATGCTAAAACAACCTGTACCATAAACAAGTGCATCAACCATGCACCAACCTGTACCTCAACCTGTACCATCAACAAGTGCATCAACCATGCACCAAATATGTACCGATCATGCATCAAATACACATCAACTATGACTCATCAATATGTACCAACATCATCAAGTATACACCTCATGTATGTGCCAACTCATCAACTGCTTGTCTCAACCATGTACCTCAACCATACACCAAGTACATATACCAATATAACCATCAAATGTTCTCTAGCAATACATCACACTATCCATAACCAAATACCATAAACCCTTACATAAAACCATGTGCCACAACCCCACTGTTATGTATCCTCAAGCTAAACCAACAACTTCAGCAACACATCACAACCACAATACCAATATCCATCTGCCAAATACCAACAACAAAATACCAATTGTATCCCTCAACAAATCTGATTTATACAACAATATTGAACATCCAATACCATCGCAAGAGATAAACCCTAGCTCACAAAACATACCTCAAACAAGATGTGCCATATATCTCATAAATAGACAACAACCATGTTGTTGACACGATTTTCTGCCCTGAATCTTCTATCGTGATTTTTCTGCCGTACTTTTTCTCCTGTGATTTTTCTGTTGTGATTTTTCTACCACACTTTTTCTAGCGCACTTTTCCTACCACACTTTTCCTGCTACAATTTTTCTCTATCAATAATACCTTCCCAAATAACCTTTCAAAAAAATAGATATTCAACGATATTCAAGTGTGATTAAATGATAGATCCTTGCCTTTTATTTGTACTTTCATGTAGCATCCCACTTTCCTTATTTTAGAGAGTTCTCCATTAAATTTATTATTTAAATAATTTCTCTTGCAAACACTTTGAATTTTTGGGGCTTCTAGATGACTCATGAGGGTTCTCCAAGTTCGCATGGCCATAACTCTCTAACCGTGAGGAGTTATGTGACGTTCCACATACCATCAGAAATGGCATGACATGTAATATCCATCTAGAATAGTCTTACCTGCAAATATATCAAAACTCATACCATTATCTATAAAAAAACTTGGGTCCATTACCCAAACCTTTGTGCTACTGGAATTCACTACCAAACTTTCTTCAAGGGTTGACATCAATGGAAACTAACCCAATTAATCAACACCAACTCCATGCCATATAAGCCACTGAGACACCCTCTATGTCGTAGGACCTCCAATCCATCCTCTCTAAACATCAAGTGGTTTTTTCCACTCCCCATGGACTCCCTCCTTCCCATGGTGTTCATGATCATTCCATTCCCATTGTCCTAGGAATCCTTCCTCCCAATATTCATCCCTATCATCATCCCTTTTCCCAAAAAATTGAAATTGAGAAAATTGTTCAAGAATTTCTCAACGCTGGTGTTATCTGCCCTAGCATGAACCCCTACTCTTCTCCTATGGTCATGGTCCTTAAGAAATAATTTTCTTGGCGCACGTGTCCTAACTTCCACGCCCTCAACAAACTCACAATTAAAGACAAATTTCCCATTCCTTTCATTAATGACCTCTTGGATGAATTGAGTGGCGCCTAGTTCTTTACTAAACTTGATCTTCGTTCTGGGTACCACTAGATCCATATGAATGAGGAAAACATTCCTAAGACTGCATTTAGAACTCATGAGGGACACTATGAGTTTTTGGTGATTCCCTTTGGCTTGTGTAATGCTCCCTCCACTTTCCAAAGCCTCATGAATCATGTCTGTCATCATTTTCTCCATCATTTTGTCTTAGTTTTCTTTGATGACATCTTCATATATAGTAAAACTTGGAAAACCCATATTTCTCATGTGGATCGAGTTCTCCATCTACTCTCTTAGCACCAAAGTTTCCTCAAACAATCTAAATGTGCTTTTGGCACCTCAAAAGTCGAGTACTTGGGTCATCTTGTTGGAAAGGATAGTGTCAGGGTGGATCCTAAAAGTATTGAAGCTATGCAAGATTGGCCTCACCCAAAGACTCTCAAAATATTGTGTGGATTTTTTGGTTTAACAGGTTATTATTGCAAGTTTGTTAAGAATTATGGAAATATTGCAGCACCTCTCACTGCTCTCCTTAAAAAAAATCCTTTCACTTGGACTCCAACAACCGCTCATGATTTTCAAACCTTGAAGATGGCCATGTGCACCACTCTAGTCTTGGAACTTCCTGATTTCACAAAGACCTTTGTCCTGGAATGTGATGCTTCAGGGAAAGGAATTGGCATTTTCCTTATGCAAGAGGTTCGCCCTTTGGAATTTACCAACAAACAACTATCAGAGAGACATTTGGGAAAATCAATCTATGAAAAGGAAATGTTGGATATTCTACATGTCATGGATATTTGGTACCCTTATCTATTGGGGCAATGTTTCTAAATTAAGACAGATCATCAAAGCCTCAAGTATTTTCTGGAACAATTCCTTTCCTCCCCAGAGATACAAAAATGGGTGACTAATCTCTTTGGATATGATTATGAGATTATTTAAAAGAAAGGAAAAGACAATGTGGTTGTTGATGCACTTTCCAAAAAATATGAATCTGAAGGGTCCCTTTTTTTCTCTCTCCTTCGTTGTACCAGATTGGCTCCAAGCTATTCACCAGGAATGGCTACATGAACCCAATAGTTCACATATGATATAACAATTGCAGGCCAATTCTCCAGTCTCCCCGGGGTACTCTTGGCTCAATGATGATCTTCGATACAAAGGTCGTTTGTATTTAAGTAAACAATCAAAAATTAAATCCATGTTACTTTCTGAGCTTCATGCTACACCCACCGCTGGGCACTCAAGGTTTACAAAACCTATGACTGAGTCAAACGTTCTTTTTTCTGGGATGGTATGAAACAGGACGTTCACAATTTTGTGGCTAAATGTGATGTTTGTCAACACAACAAGGGCAAAATAGTCAAATCCTCTGGGACACTCCAACCACTTCTGATTCCACCTGCTATTTGGAGAGATATCTCTATGGATTTTATTGTAGGCCTACCTAAATTAGGAAATAAATTAGTCATCATAGTCATAGTTGATCGTCTTTCCAAGTATGCTCATTTCTGTGCTCTTTAACATCGACTTACAACCTCCACTATGGCTCAACTTTTCATGTATCATGTATTCAAACTTCATGGCATGCCTCATTCTATTGTTTTTTATCGCAACCCAACTTTCAACAACAATTTTTGGAAATAAATGTTCAAGCTACAAGGCACCCAATTGCATCTTAACACAAATTATCATCCCCAGAATGATGGTCAAACATAAGTTGTCAACAAGTGTTTGGAAACATATTTGAGGTGTTTTTCGTTAGAAAGGAAAAATCAATGGGTTCAATGGTTACCACTAGATGAATGGTGGTACAACACTTCTTACCATACAACTACCCACATGAATCCTTTTGAAGCAGTATATGAACAAAATCCACCTTCAGTTCTCTCATACTTTCCAGGTGTCTCGAAGGTCTAGGCGGTTGAACAAACGCTTACAGTTTGAGAGGTTATTCTCCATACCCTCAAAGAGAATTTGTTCATTGTTGGTTGTGGAGTTTGATTATCTTCCTGATTTATAGGTCTTTTACTTTCAGCTATGTTTATACCCCATGAAGTATTTACACCCCAGAAGCATGTACACTCTTCCACGCGGGGGAGTGCAGAGGGGGGGTACCCCCTCTGTGGGGTTCG
>JASDQU010351909.1:8691-20844 GCA_032191745.1 Picea mariana
CTTTTGCAAATTTCTGGCTTAACCTGTCATCATCACTACCAAAAATAATATCATCAACATAAACTTCAATTAATAAAATATTACCTTGACTTACTGTTACACGTCAAAATTACTCAGCTGGATAAGTGTCGCATGTTCCTCTCAATTGTCATAAGTGTCGCATATTCCTTACAACTTTCGCAAGTGTCGCAAATGATGTTCAGAAATACTACTATGACAAATGACACTAAGGAGACACTTATAACATCTCATATGCTTTATTTGAAGAAAGAGAACTGGTTTACTGAAGTCAAGCAACTCTTGACACCTGAAGAGAGCCCTGAAACAAAGGTTCTGAGGGGGAGCGCTCCTCTATATCATCCCTAGGAGCGCTGGCGCTCCCTTATAATGCTTCAGGGAGCGTTATAACACTCCCCTGCCCCCTATGAAGGAGTGCTGCTCATCTTGAGAGCACTGGTGCCCCTCCATGGCTTACTAGGGAGCGCTATAGCGCTCTGATGCCCCTTATAAGGGAGTGCTGCCTAATCTGAGGTAGTAGTTGGCCCATTGAGGATAATAAGGGGAGAATCTTTCGAGATTAGGAGGCAGTTGTGCTCGAATTCTTGGTTTCATCAAGAGATCCTTGATCTAAGGAGAAGGTTCCCAACTTGTTCTAAAGATAACTCAAGAGGTTAAGCTCCTCTTAACCTATATAAACAGGCTCTATGATGGTGGAAAGGGGGAAGAACTGAAGATATGAAACTTATGATCTTGGAGGAAATTCACAGTCAGCCAAAGGAGAGTGATCAGTGAAGCTGCTATTATCCAGGTTGTGGAGCTTTCAGGCAAGGGTTAGACGAAGAGGACTTGACGAAGCTGTCGCATTCGCATCTACGATTGTAAGTACTGCTGTTGTTATTCTCATCAATATGACACGCTTGACCTGTTTCTTTCTAGTTTGTGTCTAATGTCACATGAACTTATCATTAATTGATAGATCCATTTTCAAGCTAATATCAATAGAGTAGGAAGTGGTTGTATCTTTCTTTGTCCATAGAACTCAGTGAGGAGCAAAGGATTAGAGCGCAACTCGGAGCATGCAGGGACAAACGTCGATAAAAGGTACTTCTATCATCCTTCCTTATCATGTGTTAGTTTAGATGGATTTGAAAGGAAGTCAGTGTCCATGTTAAGAATTTTCTGTCTAGAGTTAAGGTCAAGCTCTTAGAGGCAATCTACTTGTCCACAGGGAGATTTTCCTACAACAGAAACTGGTGAATCCACTGGGGAGATAGCCTCGAATCGAAACTTCTTGTTTGGATTTTTCTCCTCATTGATCTTGTTCTATCCCTTGATTGTTTCAGACTTGGTTCATTCCTCTTTTGATTAGGTTCATGAGATGATTGGCTCCTTACCTTATCACACTAAACATAATTGTCGAAATTGAATTGCAATTTTTTGATTTTTTGACATTTCTGGGACTTTTAGACCCTGGCGCCCCTGTCCTAGTGTTAATAGAGTGCCAAAACTTCTCATACCCTTGCACAGAGTGCTATAATGCTCCTTTCCCTTGGCAACAGAGCGCTAGCCTTTTTTAGGCCAAAAAAACCTTCCAGAATTGCCCTGTTAAGGTTTTGCCTCTGTGTCTCCTCTACTGAGTGACCTTGTGAGTCATTGTTTCTTCCCTTTTAGCCTTGACATCTGTCTTTTTGAAGAATAAACATCTTGTTAGTTGGACCTTGTATCCTTCTTTTCCATTTTCATTGAGTTTTTTCTGTTGAGTGAAGTTCGAAACCCGTGCATTATTTTTCTCTCCTCATCAACTGAGTAAATACCCTGGTGAAGGTCATCAAAGGCCTATAGACCTCTTCATCCCAATTTCAGTCAAGATCATTGTTCTTCAATTTTTTCTTTTGGGTGTGAAGTTTGTCTTCCTCTTTGATTATTTCTTTTCTTTCGCATTTTCGTTTTGATTGCTACGAAAGGGTGTATTGTTTGTGTGACTTTTGCTTGTGCTAGTTTGATTCGCATTCACATAAGAAAGATAATTAGCGAGACGAGCATTGTGTTGTATTTATAAGCACTCATATGCAAACAATAAAACACATCTTTATGATTGATTGTGCATATTAGAAGGCATTTAAAAGTTTTTGCATTACATCAGGATTTGATTGAGAAAAGAATCGTTTGAGGGCATTCTTTATTTGTGCTTGGTTAGTGAAAAGAACTCTCTCTCCCTTAGCTAGATGTTCATCGAAAGGAAATGAATGCTTATCATGTTCGATGCACTCTTTGGATATGAGTCATAATTCCATTTGTTTCACTTCCATGCACCCCTTTGCGTAAAGAACAACCATAAAAATCAACGCTAATTAAAAGTTATATAGAAATTTTTCTTTTCTAGGATCCTCCACCAACAGTAGACTAGGCTTAGTACTTTGGATTAGGGTTGTGAGCATAACTCTCCAAAGTTTCCAAAACAAACAGTAGAATCCTGAGTTAGGGAGAGTCAAATCCAGTTATCGTATAAGTCTTCCTGGGATCCCCCTCTCACATAGGGGTTACGCACGAGGTCGCATTCGGGTAAGCTACGGGGACTAACCCTCTGTGGTTTAACTGATTGTGGTGGTCATATTGTATTATGGGGATTACTTTGAGGTAAATCCACAATTACTGCGTGGAATCCTTTTAGTTTATTTTGGGCTTGATACCCTGCCCGTACGTTCGAATCAGACTGTCGACTGTTCCCGCCCAGGGGCTAACTGCGAATTGGTAACCTTAGTGGCCATAATATTTAGGGTCTTACACAAGGTGACGGTGATGGGAAGTCTCACTNACTCAGGCTCCTTGGAGGGTAAATCCACAATTACTGCGTGGAAGCTTGCACCAAGGCGTAAGTCTGTTAAGCAGGTTTCCATTGTAACTGTTCCACCCTATCCCCACCCCTTCTGGACTTGATCACGCGATGTTGGATTTCATCACCAACTAGTACGATCATCAAAAGAAGGCCCTGTTTGCTTGGTTGCGATTCTTAGATTTTTCTAGCGTGTGTTGTTTCTTTTCGTTAGTTGGCCATAGATTTCTTTCGCCGACTCTTTTCCACCAACATCGACCCTCCACGTCGCTCGCGGAGGCTACAGGGACTTCCTCCAGAAAATATGGAAGGAAATGCCCCTCTACCCCCTCATTCTATGGAGGAATCTCCTCAACAGAGAGAGGTTCATAACGTTACAACTTCCCAGGAAGAAGTTCCCATTCCTTTGGAGAATTTTTGAATTGTCTCAGAATCTTCAGAAGCTTATCGCATTCCATAGGGGTATGAACGATAGATCCTCCACCTGAATTCTGCTGGAGAATTTGTTGTCATCAATCCTTCTGGCATTCCGGTCGGGTCTTCTCAGAACCCTTTAATCAGTAACCCATTTTGGACCGCGGACGTCATGCGGAGCCCACCACGCTTGGTACAAGATCTTTATGGGACAGGAGAAGGTGTCGACGCATCTTTTTCCTATACTGTACCCCCAAATCACTTCATCGATACCACCACTTTTACAACCACACCAACCGTTGGTCCTAACATACCGTCCGTTGGCCCAAGGCCTACAATTCCCCTCCAGACAACCCATTCAACAATGGCCCCACACATTTCGACTATCCCTACCGGTAATGTGGTAGTTAATCAAGCCCCAATTGGCACACCTATAACACCAAGACCTACACTCCCTTTTGGATTTAGTGCACTGAACAATTCCGTTACCACCACTGCCCAAACCACTTTGCAAAATGTACCAAGAAGTTTCGTACCTATCCAACAACCCGGAGGGACCAGCCTTGGTGGTCCTAACCTGATCGGCAACAGTGGTCAGTCATTGCCATCTAGCTTTCAGATCCCGGGAACTCTACCTCAAACTGGGGGGCATCCCCCCTCCGGAGGACAAATTCCATTCGGAGGGAACCCTAACACTGGGGGGCATCCTCCCACCGGAGGACAAATTCCATTCGGGGGGCACCCTCATGCTGGGGGGCAGCCTCAATCCGGAGTACACCATCAACCACAAGGACAAAATGTGTCCGCCGCACCCAATCTGTGGAGAATCCCTTTTCAAGGAAATCTGCATGCCTCCATGGGACAAAATGTTCAGACTCTGCAACAACCCCCTTATGGAAAAATGCCAAACCCACCCTATAATCCACAAAACCCATCCAGTTATCCTCCGCTCACACATACTTCTCAAAACATCTCAAATCCTATGTACCTTGGTCAAAACCAACCTCACATGAGAGGGCCCACGAGTTATAATTATCCACATAACCCAGTATTGGGCCCCACTGGTGTTCCTTTGCCACACCAACATTACCCACAAGTTAACCGACAAATACCTTTTCTAGCCACTCTGGACCTTCTAGACTTGTCTCGGTTAACAAATGATCCCATTTATCATTCTCCGGTTTGGCCAGCCATTCCAGCTAAACTTCCTTCTGATATCCCAAAATTCGATGGAAAGCCTGGAGAAGACCCAAACAACCACGTGATGACCTTCCATTTGTGGTGTTCATCCAACTCCCTCATGGACGATTCGATTCGTTTGCGTCTTTTCCAACGAACACTTACGGGTTCCACAGTGAAATGGTATATTGAATTACCACGTGCATTGTTTCACGATTTCAACTCCCTTGCCATGTCCTTCCTCACACATTTTCAACTACCCATTCGATGCAAGATGGGTACTGAACTATTAACCTCTCTTCATCAGACAACTTCCATACATATCTCCGATCATATCCTTGAATGGAGACGACGATGAAGGCTAATCAAAGCAGTCATTCCCGACCAATTGTTAGCAGAATGGTTCACAAAATCACTCTTACCCCAGATTGCTCGTGATGTTGCCATGGGTGGCGTAGTCACCGAGGAAGAAGCCATTGCCCGAGCTCAGTACTTAGACTTAGTCTATTCACAATCCGATACTCTATACGAGTTAATACCGAACGCTACCCGTGCCACTAACGATCCATCCAAACCATCGACTGCTTCGCATGCGGATGGAGTTATTGGCTCCGTCAAAACTCATTCTACTACCCAGTCTACTGGAACAATCTAGCGGCCCACTTCCACGACTTCTCCCAGTACAACTGCACCCTCTTCTACCCCACCTCAAACTCAGGTTTCTGATGTGAATGCGGTCTAATCAACCCCTTCACAACATCTTGGGGGCAAGAAGAAAGCAAGAAACAAATCAAATAAGAACAACAAAAATGAGCAACCCAAGACCCAACCGCAAACCCCTAGTGCCGGAAAACAACCACAACGAAAAACAAAATTCCCATGTCTCATCTGTGGTGACGATCACTACACTCGAGACTGCCCACATCACGATGAAGTGGCCAAAATTTTCAAGGGAAATTCACAACCCGCTGTGCTCACTCAGCCTTTTCCGCAGCAACAATCTTTGGTTGCACAAACCCCCACGCCGAGGGGCAGTTCCAACCAACCCCATGACGAGGCCTTGACGAGTGCCCATATTTACATGTTTAATGGAGTTAATCTAATAACCCGCTCTGTGACATATGACACACTGGTTAAACCTGATAAGCCGAATATCGCTAATGGTTCTACATCAGACCCATTACCATCCTCTGTCAATCCTCCATCCGCGCCACTCCAGATTGAGAAACCTTCTTTTGACTCCATCCTACACCCTCCTAAGAGCACCATCCGAAAATCTACATTCAATCCTAATTCACAGGCTGCCCAAAACTACAACATCATAGAAGATTTGGCCCAAGCCCCGTGTGCCATGTCCGCCTTGGAATTTCTACAACACTGTCCCTGCCAACGTAGAACACTCTTAGCTGCTATAGGCACTTTCGATCCCGAGTCATCAAACTACATCACGTTTAATCTAGATGATCATCAACCGCGACTCTCCCACCAGCTAGCTTTCCAAATCGATGTGATTGTTCACAATCAACAAATCCACCGAACTATCCTGGACGAGTTAGCTTCCACCTGTGTCATGTCTCTAGCCTGTTGGAAAGGCTTAAAATCACCTGCCCTTAACAAATCCGCTACCATGTTATGTGCCTTTGATGGATGAGGTTTTCATCCCCACGGATTATTACAATCCTTAGCCGTCCATTTGGGTGGCAAAACCATTACTGTTGACGTCGAGGTGGTTGATGACCCCCTCGATTACAACTTACTACTTGGAAGAAGTTGGTTCTACGCGATGACCGTCGTCCCCTCTTTGGTGTTTCGATGTGTACAATTCCCCCATCAAGGCAAAATTGTTACCATTGATCAGCTCGATTTTTGCACACCCGATGCTCGCATCCCTGCTACCAACAACATTCCCTTTCTGGGAGACCACCTGGTTATGTATGAAAGCATTGGTGTTGGCTTATTGAAAGATTCTAGCCTCATGGGTACCTTCCCTACACCACTTCCACCTACTGCACATCATATTGCCGTTGTCAATATGATTTCGACTATGCCGTATCAATCCTTGGAATCATCAGACCCTTGGGTTGTGCCTAGTCCTTTGGAATTCGATGTGCTCGGGGACACAATGCCTTTGAGCCCAGTCAAGGCCGCATACGTAGATATTGAATCTGCTTCTCCCTCTTCAAACACTTCACATTCATTGGCACCCGATACTTATTCGGTGCCCTCGTGGTTAGATTCCCTATCATCCGCCGTTGATTACATTTCCTAAATTTTTCCTTCGGACAAATCTATCATGAAAATGCTTAGCATTGACGATCTGCCCTGGGATGACAACCACCATCGATCCTCTTTTCTTCCACCTTTGGAAGAAATCCAAGACATACGATCTGNGATTGACATTTCAATCAAAGAAGGTGTCGTGGAAAACATCAACCTTGGTGCTAATTGCACACCCAACGAAGTGGTTTCTTACACCGCTTTATTCAAGGAATTCTGTGATGTCTTCGCATGGAGTTACGAGGAAATGCCCGGGATCGACCCTTCGATTGTCGTACATGAAATCAAAACTTACCCTGACACAAAACCAGTCCGGCAAAAGCTTCACCCGGTTCATCCCAAGAAAATCACAGCTATAAAGGCAGAATTTGAAAAACTTCTAAAATCTGGTTTCATCTTTCCCGTCCCTTTAACCGAATGGGTCTCCAACCTTGTTCTGGTTGCTAAAAAACAAGGAACTATCCATGTTTGCATTGACTATAGATATCTCAACAAAGCTTGTCCTAAGGACAACTACCCTACGCCCTTCATCGACCAAATCATCGATAATTTCACAGGAAGCGTAATCTTTTCTTTCATGGATGGTTTTTCTGGATATAACCAGATTGCAATCTTGCCCACGGATCAACACAAGACAACCTTCATCTTCCCTTGGGGAAATTTCGCCTACCGAAAGATGCCTTTTGGCCTTAAAAATGCTGGAGCCACTTTCCAGTGAGCCATGTCGTATTCTTTTCATGACATCAAACATATCGCAGAACCATATCTCGACCATTTGCCCGCACATTTGCTAAATCGATCTGATCACATTGATCATCTACGTGCAATTTTTCTGCGATGTCGGTTCTACCGTATTCGTCTGAACCCACACAAATACATTTTTGCTGTTGAATCCGGTTGACTCCTCGGTTTCATTGTCTCCAAAGATGGGATCAGGGTGGATCCCTTAACGATCAAGGCCATCTTAGCCTTACCTCCACCCACCAATTTAACCCAACTCCAAAGTTTGCAAGGCAAAGCAAACTTTTTTCGTCATTTCATCTGCAATTACGTCGAGATCACTGAAGGATTCATGCGGTTACTGCAAAAGAACGTCCCTTTCATCTAGGATGACGCATCTCAATAGGCATTCAATGCTCTCAAGAACACTTTGACCCATGCACCTTTGTTACATCCCCCTGAATATACAAAGGATTATATCCTTTACTTGGCCGCTTCTACTTCCACCATTGCAATGGTGTTAGTCCAAGAAGACTCCAACGATGAAGAAAATGTGATTTATTATCTGATCAAGAGTTTATCTGGACCCGAACTCAGATATTCGCATTGTCGAGAAACTGGCTCTGGCAGCAGTCATCGCTGTCCAAAGGTTCTGCCACTACATCTTACTACGCACCACCACGGTAATCGCAGAATCCAACCCCATGTACCACGTCCTGACACGTCAAGTACTTGGGGGCAAATATTTGAAATGGATCATTATTCTTCAAGAATTCGATCTCGAGTTTACAAAGGCTAAAGCCAAAAAATCCCTGGTGTTTGCCAAGCTTATCTATGCTCTCCCTCGTGCTGATGAAAACATCGAACCTAGAGATTCTCTCCCTAATGAATCTCTCTTCCTCATCAACACCTCTGATCCTTGGTATGGAGATATTCTCCTCTACCTTCAAACACAACGTTTTCAGCCCATCATCTCTCGTGAAGAGCGTCGACACATTCGTCATCACTCTCGCCGTTATCTCATCCTCAGTGACACTTTATATCACCGTGGTATCGACACCATCCTTCGGCGATGTTTGACTCACGAGGAGGCTGAACACATTTTGAACGATTGTCACCTTGGCACCTGTGGAGGTCACCTTTCCGGGATGGCCACAGCCCAAAAAATCCTACGTGCCGGCTACTTTTGGCCCTCGATTTTCAAAGATTGTATCGAGGCTGTCAAGAAATGCCCACCCTGGCAAATATTTAACAAGAAGGCACGCACCCACCCTATGGCGCTGCACCCTATTATTGCCATCAGCCCCTTTTCCAAATGGGGCATCGATTTCATGCAGTGTAAGCCTACCTCATCCGGGGGGCGCGGTTACATCATCGTCGCCGTCAACTACTTCACCAAATGGGCTGAGGCTATGCCTACCTTCCTGAATGATGGACATACGACAGCTCTATTCCTTTTCAACCACATCATAACTCATTTTGGCATACCACGTGCCATTGTCACTGAACATGGTGCACATTTTAAAAACCAGATGATGAGCGAGTTACATGCCAAATTGGGTTTTCGCCATGAAAACTCATCCCCTTACTACCCTCAAGCAAACAGACAAGTTGAGGCTATCAACAAAGTCCTAAAAACCATGATCCAACGCATGGTAGGGGAAAACAAGACATCGTGGCATTTACAACTGTTTTCCGCTCTCTGGGCCTATCGCACCTCTGTGAAAACCTCAACGGGATTTACTCCTTTCCAGTTGGTCTATGGCATTGAAGTCGTCCTACCGATTGAGTGTGAGATTCCGTCACTCAAACTGAAAGTAGAACTCCTGCCTCATACTTCCGTTGAAGAAGAACGATTTCTGTATCTTTCCCAACTAGACGAAACGCATCGCGATGTTGCTCTCGCCAATGAGGCACATCAAAAAATAATTAAAAGTCAATATGACAAATCCGTCCACCCATGGACTTTTGTGGAAGGAGATTTAGTCCTTGTTTATGACCAAGCTCACGATAAATTGGGGACAGGAAAGTTAGAACCCATGTGGCACGGTCCCTACATCGTGAAACGTGTCCTACATAAATGTGCCTNGCGTGCTTGAGTCTTTACCGTTGCCACTGATGACTGTGCCTGTGTTCTCATGCGCATATGACGTCCTCCTTTCCTATATTTTTTGGGTTCACGGATGGCGCTAGCCGACATACCCAGAACATTGCTTCAGCAGCTTGGGTTATTTACCAATTTGACCAGGTGGTGAGCTCAGGAGGCATTTGTTTAGGACCAGCAACCAACAATATGGCAGAATACCATGCTGTCATTGGACTGCTGACCCAAGCTTCCTCTCTGGATATCTCTCACATCATTATGTACTTAGATTCCCAACTGGTGGTTTGTCAACTCAACCGTATCTACGCTATCTGTAGTCCTATCCTGCTACGCCTACACTTGAAAGCTCATCGTCTCGAACGAATGTTCAATTACATCGAATATAGACAAATTCCGAGAGAACTTAATAGTTTTTCAGATTCATTAGCTAATTATTTCATGGATCGATATCTTGCCCACATATAAAATTCAAGGAAAGCAAAACTGTACATTACATGTAAATTAAAACACATCACAGACATCATCATGTACAAATCATTGGCATCATAAAAAATNACATCAAAAAGTGTGTAGAAGAGAAAAATATTGGGTCTGTTCACCCATACAACATCGCCTGACAAGGCATACAAAAACATGATCACGGGGAGACTCTAATCTCCAAGCACTGCGTTGTGCTGTGAGTAACACACTACTACACGCACTACGTGCCTCAACAGAGAATTGATATTCTCTTGCACTCCTACAGTGTGCCGCTGCAGATGTAAAGGCACATCCCCCCTCCGTAGAGGAGGGATACCCATCGTAAGGCCTTGGAGGTTCCTCTCAACCTCCTGGAGACCCACCACCGGTACTGCTGGGTCTGCTGCGACTGGGGCACCTCCACGATGCCCTGGTACTGGTATATCAATCGGGTGCACTGCTCCCTTGTCTGCATGTTTGAAACAAAACATCTGTTAAAAATTCTTTTACACACCCCCCAAAAAAAAATACATATACATCAAAAACTTAAAAAACAAAAAATTAGACAAGGTATGGCTCAGTCTCTTACCTGACTCGTCCCAATCTTCCCCCGCGGGAAAAATCAAGTCCATACTCCCACAGAAGTCTACATCGGCGTAAGGGAGGTCCTCTATCTAGAGGTGCTGTCGTCTCAACCAGGAAAAGAAATCACCAGTAAAGTGGAACTCTGACTCCGAAACTATCCTTGGATATAGACTAGTCCATCTCTCCATCCGAGGTTTGTCCATTGGTCATACCACCAATGCTATTTGAGGCTGCATTTGAGGGATGCGCTCTAGGAAAAATGAGACCAAAAATGAGCCATAATCGAACTGCTTCTGACCAGTCCTGCACTGTGAGATATGTTCCTTCACATTCTAAAGGAACGATGCACTCCAGTTGAACAGTGTTGGTTCCAAACACTGCACACCATAGGCCACCTGTGATCTCGACGCCAGATGAGCGCTAGTGCTTCTGGTCACGCTTGTGATAGCCAATAGTATAGACCAGAGAGGCAGATCTCGTATATATTTGATAGGGATCCTTCCCCCTACCAACCTTGCTCCCGGAATGCAGTGGCGTGCCAAATACACATCCGCTACTCAGGTAATGCCCTCTGCCTAGTAAAAGCTATGGGGGCCCCTCTTTTGGAGAGGCTGGTCAAAAAGTACACATTTTCCAACTCAATGGTTAGGAGTTGTGTGCCGATACGGAATCCTTGTTCCGCAACATCCCAAAGGCCAATCATATGCTCAAGTAATAACACCTCTCTCTTCATTTTTTGCAATTTGAAGAACTTGAGCAAGCCACAAGCTCACAAGGCGTCCCACGTATGAGGACTCCGTAGAGCGGCTAAATCATCCATCTCATATTCCCTCTCTTTCCATTCAATCATGATTGCCGAAGATACCTACAAAACAAAAAATCAAGAAGTTCGTCATTCCTCACATTTTTGTAATTTCAGCGATTTTCAAAAGTGTTTTAAAACATGAAATGAAATTCCCATGTCATCTAAAAAGAAACCACTCACTCTTTTTTAACCACCATTCCCTTTAACATTTGTCAAGTAATGATAAAAACGTTTCAAAAAAGCAAAACGACTTTGGGGGCTGCGTGGGCAATTTGGGGGAATTTTTATGAATTCTTTTACTAAAAATGATCGGTCCAATCGATTGCAAGGGTGTAGGCATCCTAACAACCCTTCTCTAACACATTTTTGTAAAAGTATCCCCCTATTTTATTAATTTTTAAAAAGAGGCCGATTTGGTTCAAAGAGGGGCGACCTAGGGCTTTGTGTTTTAAATAAATAATGCCATGAAAATCAATTTGAAACCATGTAATTGAAAGAGAAAAGGATGAAAACCTACCCAGTTTGAACGGTGAGCAAAATGATCGATCGTAGCTCCGGCAGCGAGAAAAACAAGATTTGCTTCAAAGGGAGATTCTCCACTACTCCAAAAACCCTTGCAAATGAAATGGTAAATGAGTTTTCAAATCAATTGTTATTTATAAAATTTCATTTTTTATAAGGTATGGTCATTTTTGGGTTTCTCTAATGATGTGATGGCTTCACTAAACTCTGGTTTGTAGTTTCTGGCACCGCAGGTTTCCTGGCAGTTCTAATGAA
>JASDQU010351910.1:0-12153 GCA_032191745.1 Picea mariana
ATATCTTAAGAATCATGTTATGACTTTCCATTTATGGTGTTATTCAAACTCATTGATGGATGAATCCATTCATTTGAGGATTTTTCAGAGAACACTTACAGGTGTAGCAGTTAGATGGTATATTGAGCTGCTATGTAACTCCTTTGTGTTATGAGGAAAATCACTCTATGGCACAAGGTAAACCACTACAGATTGAATAACTGCATAAATCAACCCTAATCCCAAGTATTCTATATAAACAAAAATGATAACAAGACAAGATAAAGATCCTACCTCATCTGGACGTTCGATGAAGACCACAGTTGAGCATGTGACTCAAATCTTTATACCTGCAACTTGTCCTCAACAACCAATATACGCAAGAATATGATGATAATATATAATGTTAGCACATACAATAGCATAATCCATTAACATTCATAAAAAATACGCCCATGGAATAATAATTCAAATATTTGCAAGATATCAATTGGAAGAGAAAAGAGTATTTCTATTTAAAAATGATCAACATAAGTGTATAAGTGACAAACTTCCATGTCGGCACGTCTCAGAATTGAGAAATTAAGTCCCTTCCAGTTGGGCCTCCACCACTTCAATCATCCACCAAAGGCATGCTCATATAAGAGAGACAATGAGGTTCTCCATCAAAGAGGGAAGATCTTGGGGGCTGAACAATGCGTTCAAACTTTAAAGGACAAAGGGATGCAGACTCAATGTGAAGTGAAAATTTCTCCAGAGTATCTTTCCTCTCAAAATTTGAATTCTCCCCTCTTCCATGACTTGGATATGGCTCAATTTATAGCCTTCAAATGGAWYTGAAGGGCCGAGTCGGAACGTTTCTAGTATATGGAAGGTCAAGGATCATGGATCTCATGACTTGACATGGAAACCCGACACAATTTTTAATTTTGAGCACCAAACTCGGTGTATGTGGGTTGTAGTGGTGCAACCTGCATATACGCATGTTRTCTAAATTGTAGGGTGCATATATGTGGAAAAATAWGATTTTTTGGCTTTGGGAAGTGCAAAAKGGGACTTCAAGTTTGCATAGGGAAATGGAAATCCCTTTGAGAAAGTTGCATGGGGTGAGGAAAAACTTTCTATAACACTTTTTTTACTTTAACTCTCTTTCCATAACTTTTTTTACGCATTTCCAATTGCCTATACAATACAAGATCRGTACAGATATTTTGACCTCACTCTCATAATCCTCTTCCCATATCCATGAGGGGAGATGATGGATATGGTTGATTAAAGCTCCAATTCTGAACCAACTCCTCGTGGATTGGTTTACAAATTTTCTCTTGCCACCCATCGTCGGAGATGTTTCTATGGGAGGTGTTGTTATTGATGAGAAATATATCAGTCATGTTCAATATTTGGACTTGGTAGATTCCCAATATGACACACTTTATGATCTAATCCCCCATGCTCCTCATCCGTTGAATGATCCAACAAGACCTACTTCAAAACTAGGTTTTGTTTCGAACACCAAAAATACTTTCGCTCCTTCTCAAACCTCTGAGGTGAATGCGGTCCAATCCACTTCATCTCAACAACCTGAACTTAAGCATAAGAACAAGGGTAAATCCAAAAAACATTATAACCGTCAGGATATTGAAAATACTATTGAAACTCAATTGAATAGGAAAGCTAAGTTTCCTTGCATGATTTGTATGAAGGACCACTACATGAAACACTGTCCTCATTGAGAGGAAGTCAATAACTTTATGAAAGGTACCTCACTACCCGTAGTGTTAATTGGCCCTTTCCTAGTTCAACATCAACATCTAGTTTCAAAAAAACTTGCCTCTCTGCAAGGGGGAAACGTAGGTCATTCCTAATGTGGGGATGCTTCCTCAAGCACTACTTAGGTATTTATGTGTAAGGAGGCATTTAATTTAATGACCAGAGAAAAGACTTATGGCACTCTTCCAGGTAATCATGTCAATGGAAAGGTTATCGATCATCTCTCCACATCCACTCCTCCTCCATCTTCCACCCTTCTTCAGATCGAGAAGCCAATTTCTAACGCAGTATTGTGCCCGCCCAAGGGCACAATTCGAAAAGACACCTTTAATACAAGTGTCTGTGCCACCCAAAACTATGTCAACCCTTGAGGTTCTACAAAATTTTCTAGGTCAACATAGAACCTCGTTGTCAACCAATGGAGATATGGATCCTGAGGAATCAAATTTGATTATGTTTAATCTATACTATTTTAAGGAGAGGCTCTCACACCACCTAGCATTCCAAATTCAAATTTTGGTTGGTGGAAAGGACATCCATGCATTGTTTTGGATGAAGAAGCCTCCACCTCTGTCATGTCTTTGTCTTGTTGGAGATCCATTGGTTCTCCTAAACTTAACCAGTCTTCTACCACCCTTAAAGTGTTTGATGGATGTGGTTTCCAACCTCACGGACTCTTGTAGTCTTTCACTATGACATTGAATGGTAAAATTGTTTCGATCGATATCGAAGTGGTTGACATGCCCCTGGATTACAATTTGTTACTTGGTCATAGTTGGTTCTATGTAATGATTTTCGCCACATGTTCTGTTTGTATATTACAATTTCCCCATCAAGGTAAAATTGTCAATGTTGACCAAATTTACTATTGCATTCCAAATATCCACAATTCTTTAGTGAATAATGTCCCTTTTCTAGGTTCCAGTCTTGGCTATGAGAGTTTAGGAGTAGGTATCCTTAAGGATTCCTTTCTCATCGGGGTTTTTCCTTTTCTTGTTCCTGACACCCCACATGTTTCCACGTTAAATATGATTTCAACTCAGGTGCAACAATCCTTAGAATCACTTGATACTTTGGTAGCACATGGTATTTACGAGCATAGTCATTTTCCTGTGTCAATCTCATTAAAAAATGAAACATACACTTACGAGAATAGTTCATTGTCTTTGTCAAGCTTGTTAAAAAATGAAACAAACCCCCTCCATTCGAATCGAGTCTTCCTATGGATCGAATACTTGAACCCTCTTTTCCTCTTCCTAATGAAAATATTCTTATTCGTAGCCAGATGCCTAAACAAGGAGAGAAGAAGAGTTGACAAAGGAAACAACGCTTGGGGGGCAGGTCTCCATCCTCTGGACATCATTTTGGAGTGAAGAAACTAGCTTATACCACACAAGCTGGGGGAAAAATACCTCTAGAGAAACACGCTGCTAGGAGTGATCCTCGCTTGGGGATTGTTCCCATCGTAACGTACTAGTCTTTTCTAGAACGAGCTTATTTTTTGTTTGTTCTCATGCTCGTAAATACATGAGAATAGGTGATAGAGCTCAGTATTTGTTTTTTCACGTGATCGTTAATACATGAGAATAGGTTACCAAGTATACTTTTATCTCTTTTTTGGACTCGTAAAATCTATATGAAAAATGAACTCTTTGGAGTCTCCTTTAAGCTCTTTTCAAACTCCCTAAACATGAAAATATTGTCAAGTGAGCTCGTTTCCTTTCACAATCATTAAAAGGTTTGAAAGGGTGTCTTTCGAGTGATATTTTATCTCTTTTTTGGCCTCATGAGATCAATTACGAAAAATGAATACTCTAGTTAAGCATGACTAGAATAGTTCTCCCTTATATTGTTTTACACTTTTTATGGGCTTGGGAGACCAAATTTACAAAAAAGTCACCCATAGAGTCATCTTTAAGTTCTTTTCATACTATCTAAATGTAAAAAACCATCGATTTTACCTTCTTTGGGCTCGTAAAATTATACATTGAAGGACCTATATGGAACCAAACTCCAGGACACATACGAGACCAAACCCCTCCTTCTTCAGGTTCATTAAATGTAACACCCTATTTCCCACAGTTTGTAAATATAACTATATTGACCAAGAGACTATCGCAAACTCAATATGTGTGAATGTTTTATTTGATGGACCTTTGTATAAAAGGTTGATGAATGTAAATTCTTTTATTTATTAGAAAATGGATAAGTGTTGCATGACTGCTCGAAGGGGGATGTGCTAAGAGAGACCACGAATGTTATGAAAGAGATGGTGAAGGCGACCAAGAATGGTTGCGTTAACCTCTAACAAACCAATACCTTACTGTATTTAATTGCTTAGGACCAGAACAGTCCTCTGACCCAAGAATGAATTACAGTTAGGCTGGTAGGTGGGAAGACCTCCTCAAGAGTTAATGAGGGGATGGGGAAGAGAACCCATCTGTAAGGCTTTCAGACCTAACCACGGACTGGGAATTTGATCCACACACAATATTGATAAGAAAGGAAAGAAAGGAAGGTGTGGTGGGAAGAGGAAGACCTACGAAAAGTGTAGAGACAAAAAGACTAAGCTCTCGGGTTCAAGGAAGAACTGAGATATGAGCGTGTTCTGGTCACAGGAAATAGCTAGAAGGGTTATGATACAAGCTGATAAATGAGGCTATTGAGTGACTGAGGAAGTACTCATACAATCCTCCTTTCTTGGTATAGTGAAAACCATTTCCAAGTCCTATGGGAGGAGGAGAGTAACCTTCATCCCTATTGTCGTTGAACCGGAAGAAAGGATTATATCTCAAAGCATCATGGTCTAGATCGGGGGTAGCTAGGGGTAAATCTGTTAGGAGTGACTGAGCCTATGGTTGGGTGGAAATAGGCACCCCTTTCAGTAGTCACATCACGCCTTCTGGTTCTGATAAGTATTTTCCTGCTTTATGTAGTGAACTGAAATAGTGGATGTATGCATGGGTTTATATATATGTGTATTTATAAATTGTTTATGTGTGGAATGGTCATGATATGTGTATACATTCATCTGCTTGTGAACTTATTCTTCTGAATGATAGTTTGCATGCCCCATCTTAGAAATTGAGGCTTCTTGGGATAAAATCCTATAAGACGACCGAGATAGAGATATCGTGTCAATCTGAACCTATCCGTCTGAAGAGGATACCTCTTTCGGACTACTTTCTGTGAGACTGGGATTTCAAGCCCAATTCCTTAACCATTTCATGATAAAGCTCAAGAAGGATAGTGAGTTTCAAGCCTTGAAAAGGGAGATTTCTTCGTTTGGAAGACGAGTGGATGAGATCTGTTCAGGAGGACACATATGATCAATACCTAGGAACCTTAGGCTAAGCCTAAGAAAGCTAACACCTCCTAGATTCGGAGCTCTAGAAGTCCAAGACTTTGAATTATGGCTGACCTTACTAACCCTTATACTAGTCGAAGGTAACCGGAAGACTCGGTTACCGGAAAATTGACCCGCAACAGAAGGTTTCCCTAGTGGTTAGGTGAACCTATATCACCGGATAAACCAGGATCCAACCCCCCATTGCGAAGTAATGCAAGCCACCGATCGCGAAGGTTTGGAGAATAGAGATGATATAGCATCAAACTCCCTAAACGTCGAAGTTATGAAGTAACGGAGTCTGTTGATCCAATGGTTATGTGTACGCACCTTGTTCGTGAGATCGGAGGGCATGAAAGACTATCATATTGGAGTGACATGGCACAGTGATGCCATCCATGGTGACGTGGACCCAATTTTGATGTGTCATGTGTCACCTGGATTCATGTGTATCACATACCCTATAGACCCTTTGGAACGTGAGGCGTGTCATCCAAAATGAGGGCACATGTCACCCCTGACCCTTCTATGTGTCATCCCATGGTACATGCCCACCTAGCCAAAGTGGTTGGTGAAGTGACCGGAACTCCAAGAGCCCATCCTAGCCGTTGACACCGAGAGACACTTGGCATCAGATCTTGTACTCCAAAGGACTTGAAGCTTGGTTCTTTGAAAACCCACGAAGCTTAGAGTAATGGAGAGAATATCAATCATCTATCATTTGGGGATGTGTGGCAGGTGATCTGCTACTTCAGAGGATAGCCACTTTGGATAAAAGTGGAATAAGAACTCCCAAAATCTGGTAGGTCGGAGTTCACTTGAGTTGTCGATCTCAATGGACAGGTGTCAGGAGGTCTGACACTCCGAAAGGATTTCCCTTTGGAGGTTTGCGTTTGTGAGGGCTTTGGAATTCACCAAAGCACAAAGTCCCAAAATAAGTGTGGTTCGTTGATCTTGAAAGAAAACAGGGACCGTTGATTTCCGTAAGCATACCCAAAATCCGTCGATTTGATAGTTTGGAAGATGTATGGTGTCAAAGGTTGAAAACATCTAGAGCCCAAAGATCCAAAGCACCGAAATAGGCATGTGTTGTCTTGGCGTCTGGTCATAGCCCACAGTTGTATGTGATTATAGATGAAGGGAAGAGCCTAGGCCAAGAATTCAAATCAGATGGCCGAACGTCGAATTCCTCATTAAGCCTTTGAGTTAGTCGAGGTCCAAGTCCAGTCATTGGATTGGTTGGTGGATGGATTTCCGCCACATGATTAGGAACATGGGAAGATACGGTATATTGGAGAACTTAGGGAGAATCATATTGAGTCAAACACACATGGAATACATGTGCCCCCTACCAATGAACACCCAAGGAAATTGGGAGAGGTATATCCGCAAGCTCTGAGCTTGCCAGCTCTGAGCTCAGTTTTTAGCATGGAGATAGTGGTTGGAAGATCTGGATGAGAAAAATGGGATAGAGACCCCAAATGAAAGATTTGATTTCTAAAGAAGAACGAAATTTTGATGCCCCACCATGGGTGTGTTACAAATTGATATCAGAGCATGGTTACAACACTTGGCCTTATTGGGCTCATGGACAAGTTGCTTAAAAACCATGTTTAAAGAAATATTAAGGGTGACACCCTACCTTAACTCTTTCCTAAAGAGTCTGGTTAAACTCTTACTGAAGAAAAGAATGAAAACTTTCTACCATGCGTGTGTATTTAAGAAATATGAACTATGTGTTGTTCATAAACTAATAGACTGTTAGCTAACATAAAGTGTTTTGTCAGCACTCAAGCAGTCAGTTAACCGTGGGAAACTACAAGAATAAAGGATGGTGACGCTCCATGAGGTGGGGAATGGATCCCACAATAGACACGAAGAGTCTGATGAGAGGAGGGCGGTGGAGACCCCTTCGGATCTAGATGAAACTGTAAGGGGCCTCATGGTCGAATTACAGATTTGCAAGGCCAACAACGAGAGGTTGATAAAAGTGCAAGAAACAAAAACATAAATTAATGTAGTCTTGTTGTAGATATTATCCAACATATAGAGGAAGTTGCAGCATGGACCCGCAACCAGTCATGTGGACCGACGACGTACGAGGAGGAGTCAAATTTCGCTTGGAATACAAAAACGTGTACCCATAAGTGGCCACACTGGTAGAAGTACCTCGAGGAANNNNCTGGCAACTTTGAGGGATCTTCTAGTAGAAAAAATAGCTCACCTTCTCAAAGGAAAGGAAAGAAGTGAAAGCATTCAAAAAGTCATGACCCTGAAGAGTTCAAGAAAGCCAAACCACCCTCTTTCAATGGAGAGATTGAGAAAGGGGAAGAGGCAGAATATTGGCTACCTGGTTTAAAGAAGTACTTCAGAGTCCATGACTACTCTGAAAACTTGAAGGCTTGAATAGACATCTTCAACCTGAATGGAAAAGCTTCCATTTCGTGGGAAGACCTTAAGAATGTGAAAGGAATCCATGAAGAGGACTTATCATGAATTTTTTGAGAAATAATTCAAGAAGAACTATTTGTCAGAGAAATACTTTCATGGGAAGACTGAGTTGTATGAAATCAAGCTGGGACAACTCATCATCGAGGAATATGTCAATAAATTCCTTGAGTTGTTGAGGTATGTATCCTACATAAAGGATGAAAAGGTAAAAGTGCAATGATTTATCAGTGGGTTACCTCAGACCTACTAGAACAGGATTGAGTTTGACGAGCCAAAGACCTTAGAATACACTATCAAGAAGGAGAGGTATTGTTATGAACAGTTTGGGAGTCAGACATAACCTCGCAAGGACTGGAAGAAGAAGAGTAGTTCTTGATTCAAGAAGAAGGGGTTTAAATCCTCGATATTTAAGAACTATAGGAAGGATTCTATGATGAGCCTTCCTACCCGAAGTGTGTATCATCATAATTTCCCCTCCCAGAGTGGAAATAAACCTTTTGGATCAACCCCTGGAAAGACTAATAACCCAAAGAAGGAACCCTTGAAATGTTGGGGTTGTGGAGAAGAACATCTACTGAGGGATTGTCCACACAGAAAAAAGAACAGTAGAAGAGTCTATAATATCCAAGAAGCTACCACAATTAATGATGTGGCTAGGATCATACCACGAATTTATGCATCTTTGGATAATAAACAAGCCGACCACCAAGCTTCAGTGGTGGAGATGGAAGGTATGATCGCCAACCGTCTAGTTTCTATTTTAATTGATCTTGGTTCTAATTTGAGTTATGTGACCCCTCAGACTATTGATAATTGTAAATTGCAGCCAGTTAGACATGTTAATACATGGTTGGTACAACTAGCCACTGGAACCAAAAGAAAAGTAGCAGAGATCATACCAGCTTGCCAATTCATCATGGATGGATTGCCCACCCAAGCGACCCTTAACATACTTCCCCTAGGATCTTATGACCTATTGATTGGTATGGACTGGTTAGCCACTTATAAAACCAAATTGGACTGTTACCATAAAACTTTGGATTGTGAGAATGAAGAAGGGAGAAAAATGACCCTCCAAGGGATTCAGAAGCATGTCTCGGTGAGACGAATATCAACCCTTCGAATGAAAAATTATTGCAGAAAGGGATGTCCTCTATATGCAATATAGGTGTTGGAATCTATTGAGGATGACAAACTGAACCTAGACGACCACCCATATTAAGAGAGTATAGAGACATTTTTCTAGAAGAGGTACCAGGTCTACCTCCGAGAAGAGATATTGACTTCTCAATAGAACTTGTACCAGGAGCAGTGCCAGTGTCTAGGACACCCTATACGATGAGTACACCCGAGGTAGTTGAGCTCAAGCTACAACTAAAGGAAATGATGGAAAAAGGCTACATCCGGACCAATGTGTCTCGATGGGGATAACCAGCCTTGTTTGTGAAAAAGAAAGATGGTGTGCTCCAACTGTGTATAGATTATAGACAACTCAATAAGACAACCACAAAGAACAAGTACCCCTTACCAATAATCGATGACTTGTTCGACCAATTAGGGGGTGCTTCCATTTTCTCAAATATTGACTTAAGGTCTGGATACCATCAAGTCTGAATCAAGGATGAAGACATCCACAAAATAACCTTTATGACAAGGTATGGTCACTATGAATTTGTGGTGGTTCCATTTGGATTAACCAATGCCCCCATCACTTTTATGTGCTTGATGAATAATGTACTCAGAAAATTCCCAGACATATTTGTATTGGTTTTTATTGATGATATCCTAATCTACTCCAAGAACAAAGAGGAGCATTAAGAACATCTTAAATTAGTGCTACAAGTAATAAGAGAGCATCAGATCTACACTAAGTTTAGCAAGTGTTACTTTTTCTAGAAGCAAGTCCATTACTTAGGACATGTCATTTCTAAAGAAGGAGTGGTAGTAGACCCTTACAAGATCAGATTTATTATGGAATGGCATACCCCAAAGGATGTATCTGATGTCAGATCCTGTATGGGCTTAGCGGGATACTATAGAAGGTTTATAAAAGGATTTTCCAAGATTGGTTGTCCAATCATTGCCCATTAGAAAAAAGGGGGTTAAGTTTGCTTGGACATCAAAATGTGAAGAAATATTTCAGGAACTGAAATACCTTCTAACCCATGCACCCATGCTGAAGATTGCAGACCTTGTTAATTACTTTCTCATATGTGTAGATGCCTATAAGGAAGGACTTGGAGGAGTCCTTATGCAAGAAGGGCATGTAATTTGCTATGAATCCAGAAAATTGAATGAGCATGAACTCAATTATGTGACCCATGATCTAGAGTTGGATACCATAGTGCATTCTTTAAAAATGTGGAGGCATTACCTCCTAGGTAGGAGATTTTTACTTATGACAGACCATTGTGGGTTGAGGCACCTGTTTGATCAACCAAAAATCAATGCCAGACAAGCTAGGTGGATGGATATCCTTAGTGAGTTTGATTTTGAAATAAAGCATATCAAAGGAAAGGAAAATAGAGTGGTTAATACCCTTAGCAGAAGTGTGAAAAAAATTCACCTAGAAGCGGTAAGCACCTATGAAATGAATGTCAGGGAAAGAGTCAGGAATGCAAAAGAAACAAATGCATTCTTCAAGTTCATGACCTCATATCTGAGGGAAAATCCTATAGGGATAAAGTATGAAGGCTATCATATGCTCAATGAAGGCCTACTGACTTACAGAAACAAATTGTATATTCCAATTTGTGACGACTTGAAGAGGTTCATAATGGACGAAATGCACAAGAGACCATATACTGGTCATTCAGGTTATCAGAAAATGATCACGACCACTAGGAAACAATTTTATTGGTCTGGGTTGAAAAAGGACATAGCTGACTATCTAGCTAAGTGTCTAGAATGCTAGCAAGTTAAGGAAAAACATCGGTACCCAACAAGGTTGTTACAACCTCTACCAATTCCATAATGGAAATGGAAAACCATCTCCATGGATTTCATCGCCGGATTACCAAAATCGGCCAAGAAGAATAATACCATCATGGTAGTGGTGGACAAATTGAGAAAGTCTTCTCACTTCGTCCCTATCAAATCAACTTGAAAGGAAATAAATATTTCCGACATCTTCCTGAAGGAGATATTCAGACTGCATGGCATGCCTAGAGAGATTGTATCTGATAGAGACACACAATTCACTTCAAGATTTTGGAAATCCTTGATGGCTGGTTTTGAGACTAAATTGTTGTCTATCATAGCCTATCACCCCCAAACCGATGGATAGACAGAAAGACTAAACCAAATATTAGAAGACATGTTAAGGATTCATGTAATGCATCAGCCTAAGAAGTGGGAAGACTACCTACCATTGGTAAAATTTTCCTACAACAACGGTTATCAAGAGTCATTGAAGATGGGCCCTTTCGAAGCCCTTTATGGTAGACAGTGCAAAATTCCAATCAGCTGGAGTAATCCAGTGGATAGAATTACAATCAGACCCAACATGATGAAAGAAATGGAACAACAAGTGATTCAGATAAAGAAAAATCTGAAAATTTCTCAGGATAGACAGAAGAGTTATGTTGACAGAAAGAGAACTCCCAGAGAGTTCAAGATAGGAGACCATGTCTATCTCAAAGTTAGGCCCAGTAAGAGTTCCCTGAGACTGGGATCTTGTGCCAAGCTGGCACCTTGGTATTTTGGACCCTTTGAAGTCTTAGATAAACTGGGACCTGGAGCCTATAGGCTAGAACTCCCTCTCATAGTAAAGGCACATAATGTTTTCCATGTTTCATTATTGAAGAAGTATGTACATTATTCTAATCATATAATTGACTGGTATGTGATCCAGGTGGAATCGGAGGGAGAATTCCGTCCAGAACCTTAATGTATACTAGACAGGAAGGAAACCCCACTTAGGAACCAAACCATTGCACATGTCAAGGTGTAATTGAAACATTTTGGCCCAAATAAGGCTATGTGGGAAATGGAGGATGCCATGAGACAGGAATATCCATTTTTGTTTACTTCTATTTATATAGAGCATGTTGACAGATAGAACATCGAGGATGATGTTCCTTTAACGGGGAGGAAATTGTAACACCCTTTTTCCCCTAGTTTGTAAATATAATTATATTGTCCAGGAGACTATGGAAAACTCAATATGTGTGAATGTTTCATTTGATGGACCTTTTTATAAAAGTTCGATGAATGTAAATTCTGTTATTTACTAGAAAATGGATAAGTGCTGCATGATTGCTGGAAGGGGGTTGTGCTAAGAGAGACCACGAACTCTATGAAATAGATGGTGAAGCAGACTATGAATGATTGTGTTAACTGTTGGAATATTGGTTGTTGTCATTGATGTCAACCCTAGTCATGGGTTTTGGACCGCAAGATTGATGAAGGTATTTGGACATGAAGGAAAATGCACATGTAGATACAACATCCATGGATGGATAGTATACATCATGCTGTTTCCGGTGGTATGTGGCACGTCACATGGATCCTCATGGTTGAGGAGAAATGAATTTTTGAAGATGACAAAGTGAATTGAAAAAGGAAGTACATGTAGGCCCTGAAAATAATTAAAGAAAATAATTACA
>JASDQU010351918.1:0-12153 GCA_032191745.1 Picea mariana
CACATCTCTCATGGTTAGAAATTCCTTCAACATCTCTTTGTCAAAGAACTTAGATAATGAAGATGTATGAGAACTATCAATGTTTGAAGCTTCCTCCATCCTTGCAAGATATCAAACTTCAACACAAAACTTGCACAAATACCAACAGCTAAAACTCTAGCTATCAATGGCAATCGCATAAGCAAAACAAACTATGCTCTGATACCACCTGATCTGAAAATAGTGGGCTGACTTGTTATGCTATGCAAGCACCCTCTATTCCATTTAAATAAAATTTACAGGACCTTGCTCCATGTATTAAAATATGCAAGATGAATTATGTGTCAAGTTTATGCTTCTTCTTTTAAATGTCTATGTGTGAGGTCTTTGCAAGATTAAATATGTTGTTTTCATAAATACAACAACAAAAATAACTTGCAGCAAATAATAATCAGCAAACACTCACAACAAGAACAACATGATAAAGGAGTTCACCCCTCTCTGGGCTACATCTCCTTGAGCCTCCATCAATGGACTTGGCTCTCTGGGATTAATTTGTCAAATATTCTTTTACAATATGCTTCTCAACTCCAATGGAAATACTAATTGTGCCATTGGGTTCAGAATCCATAAAAACCCCAGAAATGACTAATAAAACTCTGAAAACAGATCATGGCTCATCCAGGTATGACCTCTTCTACATGTGGCCTTAAGCTTCCCTGAGATTCCTTATGGAAAAAACACCTGTAAAAGTCCTCAAATGGATCTGAAACCTATCCCAAAGTGTTCAGAGCATAACAATTATCCAAAAATGATTATTCAATCACAGAAAACAAACATGGGCTCATCTGAGCATGACCTCAATCAATGAGGGCTTCAAGCTCCCTAGAGCTCTCTGAAACTTCAATGGTGAAAAACCTGCAAAAGAAGTCTTCAAATGGCTTTGAAAATAGTGCCAATGGATTCAGAACGTCCAAAAACCCCTAGTTGGGCTTTTTCGGCCCCTCATTTGGCCAAAAAATGAAGAAGATAGGCCTCCTGCCATTTTCTTCCTTCAAGCTTGTTGTCTCTGGTTCGCCAAAACGCACCTCTGTGTGCCCAACCTAGCACACACGCTCAAATTCATGCTAAAACTTAGCACCGAGTGCAACTGCATAACTGTGCAAACTATAGAACGGTTAGGGCGCGCCCATCCCCTAGCCGCCAAGACCATGGGCATATGGTCTTCCATACGACCGCGCGCTAGTGCAAAATGGCTCTGTTTCAAAGGCGAATGGATAACCGACAAGTGTCGGCGTATGGTTGTATAATCGTTTAAACCAAATCCAAACTTCCGCGTGCACAAGCTATGACAAAGGGTCATATGGGCGATGGTCATATGAAACCGGAGGCTGATCGTTCAAAACGCGCGCCAAATCTCCGTGTAGTGGTTTCGGCGCATGGTCATATAAATATATACAAAAAACCGTGGGCTAGGGCTCCAATGAAATATGCATGCACCTTCGTGCATATATCGGGTCATATGGTAACAATACAACCACGGGCTGGGGCTAAGCCCCAGCCCAACCCCGCGCCAAACTAAACATTAATCAAACTCAAATATATTTAAACTCATATATATATCAAGTAACATATTGTGGCACATCGGTTGGTCGGACTTTATTAAAGCTTTGGATAGAGGTGGAGGTCATGGGGTCGAGTCCGATGGACTCCATAACTTTTAACCAAACAACCCAATAACAAGGTGCCACGTGGCAGCCCACGACTGGGCCACGTGGCACCAAACCACTTACCAAAATAATGCCACATGTTGTCAAATGATTCGTTCAAATTGCCAACTCAGCACACGCCATGTGTCATACGACTTTGCCAATTCAGCTCTGCCACATCATCATACAGACATGCCACGTCATCATCCGTATGAACTGTACGGACTATACAATCAGCTTCCTTTTTTTTTGCGTGTTTGACGATTCGAACAGAACGCGATATCTCTCTCATCTGATGTCCGTTTGAACCCAAACAAGTTGCGTTGGGTTCATGACAACGAGGGCTACACACCCATTTGTTTTGAGGCAATTTTGAGAACTTTGATTTTTGAGCTAAAATTTTACCCCTGGTCCAGATTTTGATCAGCAGGTGAAGTATGAGGTTTTTCACTTGCTGCAAGCTGGCCCTGTACCTATGAACTCTTCTTCCTAGCTGAGGATCTTTTCATAGGAGTTGTAGGCTTGGATACAATTGTGGTCTTAGGGATTTTCATGAAATCCTTCTCTTTTGACATTTCATTCTTGGAATCTGTCTTGTTTTGTGGTGTTTGTTCCTCAAAATCCTTCTCATCTAACTTACTTTTCAATTCTCTTCTCTCTTTGTAGAATTGAGCTATGACATGTTGAGCCTCTTTGATTTATTTTTTCATCTCCCTAATATTTTAATCTTTCTCCCCTGTCTTCACTTGGTCTTCATCCATCTCCTGAGCTGCAACTTCAACAAAATCTATCTGCACTGTGGGTGTGGGAAGCCTTCTAGTAGCTAACCTTGTGATTAGTCTGCTGGGTGTTTGTGTCTCCTTTGGATCATCAGTGAACTGTATCCTCCTACCCCTCTTCATAACTGGCTATCTTGGTGAAGGGCCCTCAATCTCTTTTCCTTTTCCCTTTCCCTGTTCTGAAACACTTCTTCCTTTTCCACTTAAGATTTCAGAGGCCAATCTTTCAACACACAAGGGGGTATATCCTTTGGGGTCCAGGGGGATATTGGCTAAGGCTAAGAAGGAATCCCATTCCCTGTTAATTTTTCTAATCTCCTCAACCATTAACAACTTCACCAAGGAAAATTGAAACAAGCTACTCTTAAGTTGGTCAACCCTAGCTTGGACTTTATCTGCCATTTTAACTAAGCTTCTATACATGTGAAAAGGTAAGTTTAGGGGCATCTTTCCTGTGAAATGCATGAGGAGTCTTACATGGTACTGGTATACCTTGTCAAACCTACCCTTACAAGTAATATACCTTTGGATTACCCTCAACAACTTCTCATAGGGATCCAAAACATACTCCCTAGGGATAGTGGCACCAATATTCTGCTTTCTGTACTTGGGTTTGAGGAAATTAGTATAAAACACAGTATCAAGAGGCATACCTTTAAACCATTTTTCTCCTTGGATTGGAATATTTGTTGCAAAAACTATTGTCTCCTCTGAAACTGGTAAAATAACCTCAACAATTGTTGTCTAGACACCATTATAATTTAGGGAAAACTCCTTTGTTAACTGTAGGTTATACCCTTGGATCTTCTCACAAAGCCTCATGCACTCGAATTGTTCAAAAGACATTCTAAATGTAGGGTATGAATTCACCAAACTTAGACTCTATGGCTCATACCTCAGCATGTTGCCTCCCCTGTACTTCTTCTTCTCTTGTGTTGTCATAACTTTGTGGATTTTTTGCAAGATGAACTCCAAAATATTATAGGCAGAAAGGTATTCAAAACTCAGCATGCAACCTGCACAACAAATTAATAGGGCTAGGGTTTGCTCAAATTAGCATAAAAAACTTTCATTGTATGAGAGGAAGACTATAGAGAAAGTACAATAGCATGGAAAAAATAGGATTTAACGGTTTTTACAAAACAAACAAGTGAATATGGGATGCGTAGCGAGAGAAAATGCAACAAAGTTTGTGTAGCGAAGAATGCTACACAAAGCTTGAGTAGCGAGGGAGCTTGCACAGGATTTGTGTAGCGATGAAACTGGTTTGCGTAGTAGAGGATTCTTGGATCTTGCTCGACAGGAAATGGTTGATTCACAGGTCGAGGATGCATGAAAATGGACAAAAGGTGACGAAGATACATGCATGAAATAATATGAAGAGATTTGAAAGGGAAAAGTATCCGTTTTTGATGATAAGACTTTTCAAACTCATCCAAGTAACTCGTGCAACATATTTTCACATCGTGCACATGTTTTCAGTTTCCAAGGTACAAATTACATGAGATATGATCATAACATTTTTGTTGAATTCATCATATGTACTGATGATCATTAATTCCCTTCAAAATGACTTTCCTTCCTAGACTTATGACTCGACTTGACATACCACTTCCCACCTTCTAAAATTATTTCAAACCAAAATGACTTAGACTTATAACTTGAATCTCTTTTGACATACATGTTATCTTTTATTTTATCAATGACCCACAGACTTTGAGACATCATGAGACAAAACACACACACACACACACACACAATGACTTAATTTGGAATACTCTAGTTTTTTAAAGACCAAAGTATGACTTTGCAATTTTTTTGACAAATCTATAACCTTAGCTTATGAAAATCACGGTGCTAATACCCTCTTCAAGCTCATTTTCATTCACATAGCTATTTACAATTTCTGTATAGTTTTCTAGTTCATCATTTATAGATAGAGTGAAACACCCCAAATCTTGATCTTTTGAGTAAACATGATAATTATTAGGGTGTTTAGGATCACTGACATTGTAATCAAGTTTGGTTTCCCTATAAAGTCTTCTGGTATCTCCATCAAATACTGGTATGGTGGAATAATTCATGTCCTTTTGCAATGAGCCACTTAATTTACTTGCTCAAGATCTGGATAAAATCATCCCATAGTTGACAAGCACATCTTCCACAACTATATCCATCAAAACACTTTTTACAGGTATTTGGGCCAAGTAAACTAGCATATCTTTAATCATTCCTAAACATCTAACCTTTCTTGCATCAAAGGAATACAAGTCATGATATGGTCTTGTGATTTTTAATCCTAACTTCTGCATTACTATTTTTGGCATTAAATTGTGAGAATCCCCTGAGTCTAGCATGCAATTGTGTAAAAGGTGTTCATGGATTGCTAGGGAGGAATAAAATGGGGCTATTGATTCTGCTCTTTCCTCAATGTGAGGACCGAACATGATAGTAGGCTTTTCATATTGGTAGCTTAATGTATCTAGTTGGGTTGCTACAATAGAAAAATCAATCATTTTCATCACTTGTTCTTTGTAAGCTTGATTTTTTGCAATTTCTAACAAAGGGATATGAATTATGATTTTATTAAGTTTATTTTCTAGATTGAAAGAACTGATTATTTTTTCAGCATCTATTTGGTTCAGTATCTGTTTTCTTTACAATCTGTGGATCATATTTTGGTTTAGGAGCTATGGCTTCTTTCCCTTTGTCTTTGTTTTGTGTTTTTTCTGGTTGACCATGATTATTTGTTTTTTTATTTACACTAGTTCTTGGTCTAAGGTCATATTTTCTATGTAATTCAGCTTGTAATGCATCAAAGAAGGCTCTACATTGAGGCAATGATGAATCAAGGTGATTATTATTATTATCATCTTCATTGAAATATGAATTGAAACTTACATATTTTTCATAGTCACCCCGAGTCAGATATATTTTAGAAAGATCAACTTCCATCATATGAATATCCTCATCTATATCACCATTTTGATCTTCTTCAAAGATATCAATCAAATTTTCATTTTTTATAGGAGCTTGAATGGGTTGATATTCATTTCTCCTTTCTCTCTGCAAAACTTGTGGAGGATTAAAAGGCCTTCTAAACTGATTTTGATTTCTATTATCAATCCTCCTTCTCTCTGTTTCCATCCTAGCCAGTTTATTTGATAAATATTTGATAATTCTTGACATCTCTTCAATTTTATCTTCCTGTCTTTTATTAGTACCAGAGGTACCAATTTGTTCTTTTTGTTTTCTTCTCTCTCTCTCTCTCTCTCTCTCTCTCTCCTGCTTCATTTCTAATTCTAGATTTTCCTAATGCAATGATGTTGGATTCAATTTCTACTGCATCATCTTGCATGCTAGTTAAGGTAGTGGATCTCCTTTCTCTAAGCAATAGGGAAAAATCTTAGTCAAGAGAGCCTGCAAAGGTGACCTTTGCAGCTGGTTGTGATGGTTTGACATCTGCATGAATCTTATTATAAAGTTTATTAAATCTCTTCATAAAATTTGAGACAGATTCATTTTACTTCTTTTTAAGATTCCCAAAATCAGTCAAGAAATATAAGTGATCTTTCTTTTGACTCCATTGCCTAAGAAAAATGGTTTTTAGATCATCCCAAGAATTAATGGAATTAGGGGAAAAACCCTTAAACCATGTTCTCACCTCACCCTCAAATGTCTGAACTAATATCTTCATATATACATCTTCATATTCCAAGACTTGATTGTTAGTGAAACAATCAAATGCTGCCAAATGTTCAAGAGATGTAATCTCACCCTCTCCATTAAATATATGCAATAAATTTAGATAGTTATCAAGAAATTCATGGAGGTTATGAGGAAGGTGTAAAGGAGCATATCTAGCAAGAACTTTATTGAAAACTCTTGGTGGAGGGGGAGGAGGAGGCATATTTTCTTGTGGTATTTTCCCTGCCATAATAAAGTGCTTAAGAATCAATTGAGAATTATCAGGAGCAAGGGGATTAATATAAGTCTTTATAAGCTCTTGTTCTTCTTCTTCAAGAGGGATTTCCAAAGAGGAAGTTTGTAAGATTTATAAAATTTCCCTTTTTGGATCTAAAAAGGAAAACTTTGGGGTTGTAGACCAAACCAAAATATCTTCTGAAGATTCATTTGGGGAAATTTTTGGAGAATATTTAGAGGAATGAATTTGAGAGACTACAGTGGAGTCTTTAAGAGAGAGTTCGATATAATTTTCAGGGGAAAATTTAATTTAATCTGTTGTAGAAATTGTCAAATACAGTTTTGGGGAATTTGGAAGAGATTCTTCGAGAGAAGAAAGTTAGGATGGTTCTAAAGGAATATAAAGGTTTACAAGTTTTTTTTTGTGTAGAATCCTTTGAATCAACATGAGATTTTCCTTTCGATTTAGGAAGAGTTGAATATGAAGGTTTATAAGAGGTTATGGTAGGAGAGGTGGCATGAGTACTTTTAGAATTTTTCCTTGACATTAGTCTTTCAGGGTTTTATACTGGCGTAGTTTTCTTAGGATCTGGGTGAGCCCGAGTGTTTCTCTTTCCTGATGCCAGGATTGGAAATAAGGATTCTCCAGGTGAAGGATTTTAGCCTTCCTATCTCTTTTGTCACCCATCAAGGAGTAGGTTTTAATGTCGTCTTTCCCAGGAAAAAACAATTTTCTTTAATTCGATCCAAACAATGATGCCAAAAGAATGTTGTAACCCTTGATATGTTTTTGTCTAGGAAACTATGCCAAGGCATCCATAAGTTTTGATTCTTTTGTTTTTATTAAATGTTCTGTATTAAAATAAAGTAATTTGTTGCTATTTTAGACCAAAATATTTAGTCCTCTAAATATTTAAAGATTTTGGTTCAGAGGGCAAATCATTCTATGTTCCAGACAATTAAAATTTTAGCAGATGAAAGAAGAATTTTGAAGAAAATAACTGAAAACTAAAGTAATGTATCTTATGATAAATATTACTTAGATTTCAGCAAGAGAAAATAATGTGGAGTTATATATATTTAAAACTAGAATATAGTTTGAATTTTTAAAAGAATGCTTCTTCTAAAAATAAAAAAAAGGAATAATGAAATATAAGCATAGGTCTTTTTTTATACTCATGATACATTTGATGAAATATAAGGCTTTTAATGATACCTTTGCAACATTATGATGGTAGGGGTTGTACTAAATCATCACATTCATAACAATAGATACATTTAAGAAGACACTTAGAGTACGAAAATAACACAAGATAAGAGAAATAACACGATCTAAAACACAAAAAGTTTGAATCTTCAACACCTTGCAAAGATTTTTATTGAAAAACTTAAGCTCTGGCCAAAAATTCCTTCTTTACATTCAGTTTTCATTTACATTTATACAGGATAGAGAGAAACCAAAATTGGTTATTCGATCTGTTAGCGTCAGAAGTCACTCCTGGATTGCTTGTAGGAGCAGAGCCCAACGCCCATGAGTTTTATGTCACGATTTGTTTAATGGGGTGATCGAATGGATAAGACTCAAGAAGATATAGCTTTAACTCAGGAAACCGTGCCTGGTACATAGAAAGCAAGGGACGTCTTGATCCAACTTTCGTCAGTAGATGATTAAAGGGTGGTAGATGGAAGACTTGTGAGAAGGGTGAGCAAGACTGCCTCGGGTGACATGCCTTCAGAAGCTTGAGGATGAAAAACCTATAAGCCAAGATCCTCTTGGTCCAGAGCTTCAAGGAGCTGAGGGGTGACTTGACTGAATCCTCCAATTTCAATTCGTTCAGTGCTAAGAAAATCACAGAAACCGATTAGAAACAATGCAACTGTTACAGTGATCCAACCTACATCATCCTATAACAGCTACAACTCGAATGGATCCTCCAATTCCGAGATGTTCTAACACAATGAACAAAGAGGTGGAAAAGAGGCTGACATCCATAAAGTAAGAAGTCTCAAATGCCTTGTACATTAACTAGAGTGACCAACGCTTCATCAAAAATTTACAATCGGGAGCCTCGCTCGACCATTGATTCTTACAAAATACAAAAACTGAGTCTATATACTCAGGAAAATTCACCTAATAGAGGCGTGCCTAGTCACCCAAGGCTTGGTGTCCCTTCAGTCAAACTCATACTGATATCCTTCTTCAAGTGCCACCTTAACTGCGCATGGCTCTTGCAAGGGGAGTAGCTGAGCCATTAAGTGCCGAGCTAGCGTGTGCAGACTTCTCTGTCTAGTCGAGGACTTCGGCATGGATTCTTTGGAAAAATCGGTACACAGGACCCTCTCGGGCAGATAGCTTGCCAGATATTCCATACCTTACACTTAATGAGTGAGGAGAGGTTTCAACCACCCCCTCTCACCTTCATTTACTCCAAGCGAAAAACAAGATTGAGATCGGATCCGGTGGCACCTTGAGATCGCGATGATCCTCTCTGTGATTGAACTCGACGCCTTTGGCCCCTCTTGCACATGCTCTTTTTATTTTCCATGTGACCATGGGATGTGACCCTGCATTTATTCTCAAAAAACGCTTTCAGCATTCGTGAATAGGAAGGGGCTGATCCTTGCTTCTTAAAATCGCGATGAGCGAAATGCCGAGACGGCTTAATTTGGCACCACGCGTCCCTCTCAGATCTGATGGTCCTAGACTCACTCGGTGATATTGTGGGCCCGGGTCCTGGACGCTCCTGGCACTTCACATTTCGGGGATATGAAGGAGCTGCTCCTTGTGCGTCAGAGTCGTGATGGGTGAAAAGGTGAGGGTCCTCATCGCGCACCACGTGTCCCCTTTGAATGGACGACTGAGACTGCTCTGTGATACTGCGGGCCCGACTCTTGGCGCTTTCGATGCTTTGGGGTTCAGGGTTTTGAGATATAGAATGACATAGAACCCTCACCCTTTGAACTCCCGAATGCCGAAAAACTGAAGTGACTAGATCTCACGCTACATGTCCCTTGTATGGACGACTGCTATCCATCGCGCTAATCTCAGCACAGCTCCACTAGCCGTGATTTCCCGCCAACCGTTGATCTGCTCCTATGGATGGATCCTGATCGTTGACAATATAATCTTGCCCGCTTACTTGCTTGGAAGCCAAAAACGAGATTTTTCCGTGCTGCGCTCGGGCGCTTCTCGCGCCACTTGCAGACCTGAACGCTCTTGTGCCTCGGGCGAGAAATGTTACTAACATTAGGCTCCATGGGGGATAGAGTCATCCCTGTGATGCTCTAAGGACTCATTTTGCAGTTTCAGTGCCTTGCTATTGGGATATGGAGTCATTTATTTAAAACTTAAAGACGGAAAGAAAAACAATATTTACAATCGTGAAAGAGCCATGTGCAACTCAAGAGAAAAATCTTTTTAGGAAATGCCCATTCACAGGGCCATTGAAAGCTTCTTGATCTTTCAAATCCCATAACCTGTAGGTATTATTTGAGAAAACTTCGGAGACTTTGAAAGGCCCAATCCATAGGGCTTCGAATTTCCCGTGCTTACCTTTATCTTGTTTAGGAGCATCCCATTTCAGTACCAGGTCTCCTATCTGAAACTCTTCCTTCTTGGCCTTCTTGTTGTCTTCCAACAACCTTTTGATGATCCTTATCAGGCTTTTGTTGGAGGATTCTGCTAAACCGTTTCCCTGGGGATAATATGGGGTGGAGTGAATCAGTTTGATCCTGAATTGCTCGCAGAACTTGGCTACCGTCTCAACCCTGAAAGAGGCTGCGTTATTAGTGACAATATTACTTGGGCAGCCGAATCTTGTGATGAGGTCCTCCAGGAATCCAATGATTACCTTGTGAGAAGCATTCTTGGTGGGGATAACTTCAATCCACTTGGTAAAGAAATCTGTAGCAGTCAGGATCCATCTGTGCTGCCCACTGGAAGTGGGGTGAATTTCTCCAATGAAATCTAGGCCCCATTGCTGGAAAGGTCCTGAAACAACCACATGATTTAACGACAGAGACTTGAGCTGTTGTTTTCCTGCAAATCTTTGACATTTGGTGCAAGCTCAGACCCTTCTGCAGACGTCAATGAATATGGTGGGCCAGTAGTATCCAGCCCTGAGGATTTTGTAGGCTGTGGTTTTCCAGAAATGATGCCCTCCGCACAGGCTGTCGTGAAATTCAACCATGATCCTGTCAGCCTCTTGCGGATCTACACATTTTAAAAGCAACCCCAGGGGGTCTTTCCAATACAAAACTTGATCGACAAGGCAGTATCTGACTGCATTGAGCTTCAGATCTTTTTCCTTGTTTCTTTGTAGACCGTCTGGAGGCCGCAACTCTTGTAGAAAATATATCACATCCTTATACCAGGGACATCGAGCCAATGGGGGCTGCCTTTGAGGGTCTATTTCAGACAGCCGACCCTGCTGAATTCCTGAGCATTCGTTGATAAACTTACCCCCAAAGCTTGGCAATTGGTTTCAACCAACAGCTTGGCTAAACCCTGACCTTTGATCAATTTGGTAGGTTTTATTTCCTGGTCAAATTCCAGAATCTTGCTTATCCACTTACTCCTTCTCCCGTCTATGTCAGGCTGATTAAGAATGTCTTTAACAACAGCTGAGGGGACGTAAGTGATGATTTTTGACTGCAGGACATAGATTCTAAATGCCTTGAGAGCCTTCACCAGGGCATAGGCCTGCTTCTCCATAGTGTCATACCTGACTTCGACATCCCTCAATGCTCGGCTGAAATAGGCAACAGGCTGCTCTAGCCAAATCTTGTTTGTTTGTAATAAAATAGCGACCACTGTGTCAGGTGAGGCAAAGGAGAAAATAACGAAATCCTTTGAGTAATCGGGATTGATAAGCACAGGGGCTTTAGTCAAGGCTTTCTTTATTTTCTCAAAGGACTTTCGTGATTCAGGAGTTCACCTTACTTCATTTCCCTTCCTTAACATGGCTGTTATAAGTTTTACTTCCTCAACAAAGTTGGGCACAAACCTCCTTAGAAAATTAATCTTACCAAGGAAAGATTGGACCTCCTTCTTAGACCTTGGGATTGATAAGGCTTGTATTGCCTCGACTCTGCTAGGATCGATCCTGACTCCTTCTGTTGATACTATGTGGCCTAGTAACTTTCCCTCCTGCATGGCGAACAAAGATTTCTTGGGGTTTAATGAAATGCCAAAACTCCTGTATTTCAGGAAAACCTTCCTGAGATGACAACACTGTTCTTTATCAGATTTTGAAAATACTGTGATGTCATCCAGATAGACGGCCACAAATTTATCTTTTTCCCCAATGAAATCTATGTCCATGGTGCGTTGAAACGTTTCCCCTGCATTCATCAATCCAAAAGGCATCTTGGAATACATGAATGTGCCCCATGGAGTGGTAAATGCCGTCTTTTCCCTATCCTCAGGCAGAACAGAGACTTGATTGTAGCCAGAGAAACCATCGATCATGGACATCCTGGATGCTCCTGTTACCCTCTACATTATATGTTCCGTCTTTGGTAAGGGGTAGTTATCCTTCCGTGAGCTCCTGTTCAGGTTTCTGAAGTCTACACAAAGTCTGATTTCTCCATTCTTTTTCCTTACTGGTACCAAGTTGGCCACCCACTTTGAATATCTCAGTGGTACGATGATCTGGGCTTGTAGTAGCTTCTTCACTTCCCTCTCCATAATAGGCAGTAGCATATGATTGATCTGTCTTAGCTTCTTCCTAAATGGATTGGCCTCCCCTTTCAACGAGATT
>JASDQU010351922.1:12787-24323 GCA_032191745.1 Picea mariana
CTCTGTAGTGATGAGGATGGAGTGATATAGAGTGATCCTCCTCTTCTTAGTGGTTCTTTGGACGATGGCCTTCCTTTTTTGATCATATGCTATCTCATGTATATCGGCTACCTCATCCATAGGTTCAGGAATCTGTTGATCACCCCATGTGAGTGTATTTTCCAGACTTTCGGTGGTGTATATTTGTTCAAGATCGGGTTCTTAAAGTTCCTCGTTGTGCTCTGAAGGCCCTACTTTTGTCTATCGCTCATAGGGGTTTTGAGTACCGATTGAAATAGAGGCGTCGAGAATAGACTCAATACTTACTTGTTCATCGGCCTTTGAAACACCGATTTCTTGCTGTGGTGCTCCTTTGTCTGGCCTGTTTGACCCTGGCTGGTCTTTCGAACTGTCCGCTTGAGACTCTGGCACATCGAGATTTTTCATTTCTAAGACATCCTCAGCTTCCTTTTCTTTCTGTGGAACCTCCTTGATTTGGACCTCGGGGATAGGAGAAGATATCTTCTCAGATCCCTTTTCTTCTTCAATATGCAGAGGGGTCCCGAGAGATACCTTCAGCCTCTCATCATCATCATATATATTTATAAACTCTCTCAAGGTGTTTGATGCAGATGTTTCTACTGGTACCCGGACTGTTTCTGGCTGAGTTGCCACACCTGCCAGTGATCCATCCGGTGGCGTTGTGAATTCAAGGTCATCCAACCAGGCAAGTTCATCAACATCTATAAATTCGGGGCCACTTGTACCCACCTGGTTTCTCTCTGGGTTATCGGCAGGTGATCCTGTCATTTCTAATAGGTCTGGGTCATTTTATAGATGATCAAGCACCTGCTATGCCCATTCTAACATGATCAGTCCCCTTTCCCATGCATCTTGTACCAAATGGATATATCTGCCTTGCATTGGGGCTATCAAGGCGGCTTTTGCTGCTTCGACTGCTATCTATTGGTACAAATGTTGGAAATTTCTCAACTCAGTGTCTTTCCCCAAAATTATGTTAGTTATGCCACTTAGTTTCAGAACCTTGTCACCTAGCATAAGTTTGTGTAAACATTAAGCTCTTGCACCATTCGACGCAACCTTTCTTCCACAGTAAAAGCTCTAAATCTATCACCATTTTCGCCGAACTTTTCTACCTTCCAGATCTCGAAGCTTTAAAAATTTTCCCAAGGTCCCCCATTTTGTCCTACTTCGCATTCCTTCATTGTGAAGAATGTCAGTTATACAATCAAACTATAAATTTTTGTTCTTTCCATATATTATTTTAAAATTATTTTGTATAATTTTAAAATTAATATTTTATTTTAAAGTTTGAAAAAATATATTTTAAGACAATCCCTTTGCATTGTTGATTCCACTATCCTTCATGTCCCTATATTCAAATATCCATCGTAAATCTACATGCCCAGTCACAAGACACGCACACAAGACTCCAAGAAGAGATTTTCACGTGGGGATCAAAGAAATGCACCAACTATCTGAGTGTTAAGTCGTATGGAGGAAAGACTCGCGAAGAAAACCGAAAGAGGTGTGCTACACACCCAGAAATCGCAAGAGTGGTATTACATGTAAATTTGGCCTCTATTTCGTGGATTTGGCCGACGTAGGGTTTTAAATAACCACTTCTATGTTTCCCCGAAACCCGATAGCCCGAAATCAGGACTCCAGTCATACACAACATTCGCAGAGGCGGATTTGGACGCTGGATAGTTGGCTGAAAGTCTTCACATCTTGTTGCCACTACCATCGCATGGGTGAATCAATTATGAATACATCGTAAGATCTTGATTATGACAGAAATCAAAGTGGTCGTAGTTTTTCAAAGGAATAATTGCATTGGCAATTATGTGAATATTTTTTACTGTAAGTTTGTTCCAAGTTTGGCATTTGGAAATTTGTTAGCATTGAAGAAATACTACAGGCTACGATTTTATCATGACTCATTGAATATATGATGAGGATCGCATCAGAGAAGTAATTTTTCGAGCCCAGTCACACCACTTCTAGCAGAGAAAGATTGCAGATGGAGAATTTATTGAAATGAACAGGCGGTATTGTTATTGCATACGTTGGTGTAAAAAATTTGGAACATCAACAAAGGCCACTTAGAATTTATATGAGGTTCTAAAAAAGATGGTGAAATTAAATTGGTTGTTCAAACGTCATCTTGCACCCAACGTTATGGCTCACACTGAGGAATCGTTACGGTCAATAATACACATTCAGTGATGAGTATATATGGTTATTGCGGGTACTCTTGAGCATGATCCAGAAATTTATTTTCTCTTATAACATCTTAGAAGGGCCACGATGAACAACTACGCATAGGAGGGAACCACCCATCAGAGGGAAAATAAAATCTTTCACGGTTTGAAATGTCTCGCGCCCAGCAGTTGACAGTAAAATTGATTATTTGATGCCCAAATTCCCAACAACCCTTTCAGCTACCAAATCGAACTAGCACCAATCACCAAATGTCGAGGAAGCCATGAAATTCATAGTCAACAAGTCACTCCAAATGATTGGTCAACTTCATGATTATTGTTTTAGGAAGAATTTCACTGTGACAATGGCATGTTATACCGAAAGGGGAATTCTACCACTATAAAAGTTGTCTCAGGTTTATCTTCATGCAGCTGGACAGAATTGACAACAACTATCAGGATTTGAAACATTTATTGGCAATCTCCTCAAAGGGACAAGGTTGTTGTCTGTCATTTTTTACGAATTAGAAAAATTGTTTCATGAAGTAGATGTCGTGATTGGCCTCAAAGTCCACCTTTATTACCCAGGGTATTGGAAACAGAGTAGATGGACAACTCAATGCTTACCAGCTTCGCCCCAGATCACATGGATATTTCCTAAAGATAAGGAACATGTGTCCCTTAATAGCCATCACTACAACTCATGCGCATGGAGGAGGATCTAATGCATGTACTGCTATAGACAATTCGTTGGAATTTAGGGATTATTTGTGCTTTTAACAAAAGTTGGTTCAAATTATTGTTGTGATTAGTTAAAGTTAGTTAATAATTAGTTCATTTTCAGTTAGGTATCTTGTGATGAGGATTCAACCTCCTTGAGATAGAGGAATTATATAAAATGAGGATCCATAGTAAACAAAAAAGAGCGGGGCGGGCTCTTTTGAAGAGGGATTTTATTGAAAACTGAGTTTCTTTTGAAGACCTAAATGGAGTAATGCAGGAGAGAAGTTTTTACTCGATATATGAGAGTCATCATGGTTGACACTTTTAGCATGTTTTCTCTGCTTTGTTATATTCACATTGTCTATTTCTTTCTTTATCAACTGAGTAAGCTACAGTGTAAGCTAGAGGCATCCATGCCTCTGAAAACCTGGAACAATCCTTGTCCCCATACAACCTACAAATGAAGGCCATTAGGTATATATATAGTTCTCTTCAGTTGGTCATCGAGTACCAACCGGAGGTCTGATTGGTGAACTTTTTATCCTCTCTCCACCATGAAGCCATCAACTTGTTGGTGTCGTATTTCTCATAGAATCTTACAACAAAATCGATATTCAGTCGCTCATCTGGGTCTCTGAGCTTGTATTAATTATGCACCTCCACTGAAAGGAAAACCCCGACACACTCGACATTTTCGTCATTAATCAAACATCTTTGTGTGTCTGTGTGGTCGATAAGCCACTTCAGGAGTTCTATGCAGGGGAATACAGTATTTCTCGCTACCATGTGTAGGTACGATCTTCGGATATTGAGAAAGACTTCATCGTCAAGCCTTCTCATATCGGGGTTGTTGTGCAGAGTATACATGGGAAATTCTTCCCGCTTGATCTTCTAGAAAAGTTCTCCCCAATGCAGGAATATTGCCTTGGTCCCTATGCTCGCCTCTGTGTCTTCAAAGGCCAGAGGATAAATGAAAACCTTCTTGGTGGATGTCTTGATGATGGGTACCAGTTTTGGAGTAAATTCCAATTGTTTTGCGATCGTCGGGGAAGAACTTTCTCCCACATCTAGTTCCTTTAGCTTCGGTGCTCTTGAATGTTTCCTGGTGGTTGGTTTTCTTGGAGGCATTGTTCCTACGAATGAAACACTCATTTAGGGCTAGCATACAAATCAATATTGGATCAAAAATGTATATGTGAAGTGAAAACATAGAAAATCCAGACTGGTACATACCTATAACGCTTGCCAAAATTTGTAGTTTGATACTCATGGGGGGGCTCGGAAGCTTTTGAACTACTCGTTTCATTCTTCTTTGATGTTCTAAGGATCCTTTTCATGTGGAATGATCTTTCTTACAATGACACAAGAGGATTTAATGGAAAATATCTTACCAGTCATATCAACCAATTAATCCTAGTGATGAGTGAAATTCAAACAAATCTACTGCCGAATCTCTACAATTTAATTCATTGTGGGTTGATGGTGGAGGCATGGAGGGTGATGTGTTGTATCGGTAGGTTCAAATGGTATTTTTTGATTCGCACACGAAATAGAAACTAATGCGAGTTTTGGAATTAATTATCCCTTTAAATGCATCGAATATAAACGTATCTAGCATTAAAATGTCCCATTGTATCGCTTTCCTAATGGGGAAGTTGGGAATCAGCAAGGTGCTACGAGATTTTTCATTGATGTTCGTTTGAAAAAAAAAAATGCCGATGCTAATCGATTTCACCGTATGGGTTTGATGAGGCACAACTAGCTCAGGATAAAACTAAGTCATAAGGTTATCCAATATGGCAAGGATACAAGGCAGATGAGGATGGGAGGTTTGATCGCGTACATCAATCGGAGTTGGGTTTTTCAACAAGATGCATGTGTTAAAATAAAGCTAGGATCATCGATGTCGAAAAGGTATCGGGGATCGAAAATCAGGGAAAAACACATTATGTTCTCTACAGACTTACTTTCTCAAAAACTCGTCGATGTCGAAATGCTTCAGGGATCGACTATTGGTGATATCCTCATGTAATTACTTGTCACAAAATAAATATTTCGTTTGCCGACGCCGATGACGATCAGTGCTCAACGACTATGGTTTTCTCGAGTGCTTTTCTTTCAATTTTAATTCTTCCTGATGCCAAATCTTTGAGCGTGTCAAGGAAATGTTTTAGCTGTTGATTCTTATTCAGAAGTTAAATCTTTTAAGTCATGGATTTTCATAGTTTCAAGCAAACTTTTAAAGACTTAATGAGAGCCAAAATGGTAAGAAAACCCAACATTTTCCACAATGAAGACGAATCAGATAGTGCAAAAGATCAAGTGGTACCCAAAAAGTAAAATTTTACATAGGATTTTTAGGGTGTGTTGAGTGCTCAACACCTGGGAGCATGAAGATTCCATGCAGGCAAAGTACCCACATATTTTTGAATAAATTTTGAGATTTCGATCTTTATTTTGTATATGCACTGATGACAATGCCAAAATAAGGGGGAGGGGATGTAACACCCCAAGTTTTGAGCCCCATATTAAATAATGTATTTTGTTAATTGTCAAGAGGCCAGAGGGGCCAAATGATTAAAAGAGGCCAGTGTGCCTAAGAAATGTAATGTTTTGATCATTATTAATAATACACACATTGTTGGCTGCTAGACGGACAAGGACTAGAGTTATAGAGGGCTATGATTCCACAAGAGAGTTGGCTTGAGGGGATAAATGTTATTTCCTATTGTAATTACCCTTTTGTCTAAGGGAGTGGATTAGTTACATGAGATTCTTGGGGGAGACCAGGAGGTTCTTGATTCCCCATGAAATACTTAAACCCGCCCCTGGTCTATTGGGGAGGTTCGTTGATTGCTTGTTCTCTCATTCATTCACTCATTCTCTTATTCACTCGTCCAGTTTCTCACAGGTTCATTCGATCACTCATTGTACTCACTTGTTCATTCATTATGTCCTTACCTATCACTCATTCATCCTTCCTCATCTGTTTTTTGGCTTGGGGAAAGGGAAATGAACTGTCAAAGAGTATCCATGGTATTGTTGGTTGCAGTGGTCATTGGTGTAATCCAGCCATGACTTGAGGCCTGCATGTCTGAGATGTGTTGGCATGTGTCCAACTTTGTTCATAGTTGTGAGTCCTGAGAGTTCCAGCATTGAGATTCTGGACCAGTTGCAGTGGAGCCCTGGAAGGAGAAGGGCTGCCTGAGGGACTGCATGGCAAATAAGGGTGGAGGTCCATTCTCTTGGGTGGTGTAGCTGGGTAGAAGAGAGTCAAGTACTTGGATTGCTCTGGGTGCTAGGAAAGCTTGTGAGAGCTTGAGTGTCGACTGGTTCGAGAAGCCAAGTAACACTCTGGAACCATCCTTGTGGATTCATAGCCCTAGCTCAGGGGTGACACTTCTGTCAAGATTTGGAATAATAGCATCTACAGTTGGGTGGAACTTCCTTGGTCTGCAGACAGAGGCGTGGTTCCAAAGGGAGCATTGATCACGAAGATGCAAGCATGGTTCCAAGGGGAGCATGAGGGATATGATTTCAATATTGCATCAGAGTGTTTCCATCAATGCCAAAGGGGGATATTGTTGATTAATTGGGTTGGTTGTCATTGATGACAACCCTTGAAGAAATTCCGGTAGCGAATTTCAGTAGCACAAAGGTTTCGGTAATGGACCCAAGTTTGATTGATGTATAATGGTATGATTTTTGATATATTTATAGGTAAGACTATTCTATATGGATAGTACATGTCATGTCATTTCTGGTGGTATGTGGAACGTCACATAACTCCTCACGATTTGAGAGTTACAGCCTTACGAATTTGGAGGACCCTCATATCTTGGCTTGAAGCCCAAAAAGATCAAATAAGTCAAAGTGCTTGCAAATAATAAATTATTTAAATAATAAAGTGAAGTGACAAAGTCAAAAAGGATTATTTAAATAATAAAGTGAAGTGACAAAGTCAAAGAGGATTATTTAAATAATAAAGCGAAGTGACAAAGTCCAAGAGGATTATTTAAATAATAAAGTGAAGTGACAAAGTCAAAGAGGATTATTTAAATAATAAAGTGAAGTGACAAAGTCAAGGAGGATTATTTAAATAATAAAGTAAATGGAGAACTTTATAATTATGGAAATTGGTTATAAGAAGGTTAACCCTAAAATGACAAAAATGCGTTAAGCAGTGAAGTGGTTATTGGATATATGGACAAGTGGCAAATTGGGCAAAGTTGGACATAGGTGACTATGTGGACAAAGTGGCTATGTGGAAAAAGTGGTCTAGAAGATGTTTCTAAGGAAGCTACATGAAATTATAAATAAGAGGAAAGGCTTTCTCATTTTAATTACACTTGAGCATATTGAATATCTACAGATGACTAAGGTAACCAAAGGATATCTAAGCTGAATTTCAGAGGGAAGGTGAAGTAAAGAAGGCCAAAATTCAAGGGAGGATAAATTATTTTGATGATGCTTTCTAAGATCCATACAAAAAATATTTTGTGCAGGGCACACGCTCTACAAGTTCTCTCTCTAGAATAAGACAGAATTCAACAAGGTATGTGATCATATACACCAGGTCTATTACAGAGTTACAAATCGGATCTGGATGATGAAATTTATGAGGGATTTTGGTTGAGGTTGAGGTACACGTTGGTGCACTTGTTTATGGTACAAGTTGATGCATGGTTGATGCATGGTTTAGGTTATTGGTACGGGTTGTTTGGTGTAGGTTGATTGGTACAGGTTTACAACAGTATATCTCATAGTGATAGTGTGACAATGGTTCCATCATTCTACATATACATCAGGGCGGTTGGACGGGGCAAGGACAGGTGGTTGTACCCACCTTCTATTTGTAGCCGGAGAACATAGGGGGTTGTAGCCTCCTTCTGGTTGTAGCCATAGAATTGGGGAGTTGGAGCTTCCCTCAGGTTGTAGCCTGAGAAACTAGGGGGTTGGAGCCTCCTTCCAGTTGCAGTTGGAAAACAAAGGAATTTGGTGCTTCCAATAAACGTAATTCTTCAAGACATATAAGAAAAAACATTATGTGGTTTTCTCCCGCTTTGGGTGTCCAAGTAAAAACACTCGTGTACTGTGTATGTGTATGATTGTTCATTTGTTCATTTTTTATTTACTCTGCAAATATTGGATGATAATGCGTCATTGATATAACACTTGCATTATATGGTTAAAAAGGATTATATTTCTCTATTACCAATTCACCCCCCCCCCTCAGTAATCCAACAGGCATGGCCAATCCTTTCTTGATAATAGGGAGTTATCCATCTAAGCATGTAAAAACCACTACTTCCCCCATCCATTATTTGTTGGAGATATTACACACTCACCTAGGTAATTATTTTTCTAATTTTGATAGTCTAATGTTGAGGGCACTCACATAGATGAGAATATTAGCCTACAAAGTAGGGTGCATTCCCTCTTTAGTTCAGATTCAATTACACCTTAGTTAGACTAGTGGATGACACTTTTGCATGGAAACCTCAATTTTATCACCAACAGTTGCATGGAAACCTTGGTTTTATCACCAAGAGGGAGCATAACTCATGCATGTGTCCAAGAGGGTGCATATCTTGTGATTGCATGTTTTCTCTCACCTCAACACATGCGACTTAGTTAATTGATGGTTGCATGGAAGAGTTAACCAGGACTAGGAGGCATATTACTTATGTTTCTATTAGTGAGTGTCTACATCTCTCTAGATCACTACTATGGAAAATTCACTTAGCCATGTAGAGTATATCGTGTGTATTTTTACCATTACTCATTCAGTTCATACAATTCATTTTTTCTCCCAAGCTTGTCTCTATTCTCTTCTCTCTCTCGCAATATTTGTATGATTTTTCTACTAGCTAGGTTCATTGTGAAAACTCACATGGTATCAGAGCCTTGATTTCTAGGATAAAGTGCATAAGCATTGTATTTGCAGGTTTAGGAGGAATATGCAGTCAGAAAGGATGGGATACACATCGGAAATACTTCTCACTCCTCATAACTACTTCGAGTGGAAGCTAAAAATTTTGCATCAACTCATATGTAGAGGCTTGTACCAAATTATCATGGCTACATAGATGGAACCAACATAATCTATTGAGAAGAACATGTATCTCAACCAAAATGATGAGGCCTACATCCTCATCTGCATGTTTATGTCCCTTGAGCTTCTCTTTCACATTGAAGCTTGTACCACACCAGATGATATTTTGACAAAGTTGGAGGATCTCTTTGGAAAATAGGATAAAATGAGAGGCCATATGCTCGAGGTAGATCTGAATTCCTTAGATATGATGAATATTGATAACATCCAAGACTTCTTTATGAATTTCAAGTATCTTCTTCATCTAAAGGGAAGTTSTATAGACAAATCAACCCAACACAATTAGTTAATCCCTTCTATCTTGGAAAAACTTGGTCTGAATTATGTTATTTTTTTCTTATCGTTTCATACAATGAGATTCKCTTCAAGAGAAACTTGGAAAATGTCGACATTGGACCAGTTTATTGGGTCCYTAACACATGAGAAATATAACCTCATCCAAATGGGGATAATCAAGGGACCCAATGCACATGCACTTGTTATGCATGAGATAAATAKCACTTATGATTCAAAGTCCAAGAAAAAAAGCAAGGGAAAGGTKCATGCAAAGMCAAACAAGGAATGGTACTCCACACCCTTTGATGGTTCCTTAGGCTCAAAAGGTGGAAAAGGAAAGAAATGGAAGTCTAAATGTGGTTACTACAACCATAAGTATCATCTTGAATCAACATACATGAAGAAACACATTCATTTGATGGCACAGATACTTCARAAGAACAACCTTAGGGAACACATTCCTGAAGCTACAAAGAAGAATTCAGAAGATCAAGCACCAACAAAATGAGGTAAATGTCATGCACTTATTACCATTAACTCTTCTCCTAATGAATGGATCTTAGATTTAGGAACATCCTATCATATGGAAGAAACAAAATATGTTTTATCTTCTATTTCTACATGCACGAGTCCTCCCATCCTCATGGGAGATGATACCTCAGTTGAGGTCATTGTCCAAGGGAGAGTAGAACTCCAACACATAAGTTTTGAGAATATATTGCATGTTCCAAAACTCTACATGAATCTTCTCTTTGTTTATTGGATAATTCATTCTGGTATAGGAAAAAGGACGGAATTCACATGTGACTCTATAACCATATCTGATATGCATGATAACTCCATGATTGTTGTTGGTGAGTTAAACCACCAATATCGTTTGTATACTTTYAGTAAGTTTATTGATAAATATGATTCTACTTTACTACTGACACATGTTGATGATAATATTAGATTATGGCATGATAGATCTGGCCATCTAAACTTCAAATGCATGCAACAAATATGAAAACAATAAATAGTTATYGGCTTGCCCAACATACASTTTTCCAAAGGAGTTTGTCAAGGATGTGTTTTGGAAAACATCCTCAAGAGAAGTTTGAGAAAGGTAAGTCCTAGAGGGAATTTTCTCCTTTGGACCTCATCCATGGTGATTTGATGGGACCCATTCCTCATCCATCCATCAACAAAGAAAGGAATTTTATTATATTTATTTAGGATTTATCATGATACACCTGGGTGTGTTTTCTCAGGAATAAGTCTGAAGATTTTGAGCATCTCAAAGACTTCAAAGCACATGCAGAGAATCAATATGAGAGAAAGATAAAAATCCTCTGCATAGACAATGGGGGGAATATATGAACCAATATTTCCATCATATTTTTTCAGAGGCAGGTATATAGCTGCAACACATAGTACCTTACACTCTGCAATAGAATGCAATAGCCAAGCAGAAGAACAGATCCCTCAAGGATATGCCCACTTTCATGTTGCATGCAAGAACTCTATTGCCCAATATTTAGGCTTAGGAACTTAATTTTGATAACCACATTCAGAACATATCTCCTCATAGATTTTTCAAGGACTAGACTCCCTTTGAGACATGAAGCAGCAACAAATTGGAAGTCACCCACTTTCGAATTTTTGGATAACATGCATGACCCCGTGTGTTGGGGATCAGAAATGTCCTATTTTCATCCATATTTCCATTCATCATTCTCCACATTTCTTCGCCCCATTAACCTTTCACGATATCATTTCCATAAATATACTTGGGTTTCACCTTATTGTTCTCCACTTTATTCATTTTAGTATTTAAAAGGAATTTGTGATTAGATGTTAGAAAATCAACATGTTTTCATATATATCTCAAATATGTGTGATCTTTGTAATGTGTAGGAATATGAGAAGGATTAATTCAAAAGGACTTCTCGAATATTTCCTCCACCATTTCAATATTTGAGGAGATAATTCAAGCCCATTCCAAGGAGAAGATCATGGAGATTTGGTTCAAATATCTTATCCAAGATATATGAGAGATATGTATGAGGATTTGAAGGAATTATATTTTGTAATAATGGGAAATAGGTTGAGAGAAAAGTGGATCTGTAATAATGAGATGGTTATCTTATCTTCAAGGCTCTCATGTATAAAAGAGAGTGCTCTCTCTTCATGAGGATTCAATAGGAATTAGAGGATTCAATTAATTAGAGTTATTTTG
>JASDQU010351923.1:0-12021 GCA_032191745.1 Picea mariana
CTCCACCCCTCCAAGTCTCCTCCTCTCTCTCTCCTCCTTTATCTTCCCCTCTGTCCCTCCCTCCCACCATCTCTACCCTATTTGTATCTTACATATACCACCTCTTTATCTCTCTCCTTGTTGTTTGTCTCACTCTCACTCTCCCTCTAACCCCCCCTCTTGGTATTCCTCTCCCACCCTATCACATTCTCAAGCAATCCATCTCTATCCCATTCTATCCTTACCTCTTGCATCTAACCCCCTCTCTCTCACTCCCTCTCTCCCCACCTTGCTCTCTTTTCATATATCTAAAACCCATTCCCTATTTTCCCCCCTTCCTCTCAATATATACCCCCTGTCTCTGTCTCCCTGTCCCTCACTCTCTTTTTCTCTGGATCTCCCCCTCTCACACTCTCTTTCTTCCTATCTTTGCAACTCCCCTCCATACATCGCAAGGAAATAAATGGCCTTGACTTGGACCTAAATATATACATAGAAAGAACTTGACATGGAAAGACCTAAAGCATGACCTAGATCTATATGATGACCATGATGTAGACCATGACATAAACTTAGACCATGACCTATACCACGACATAGAGCTAAAGATAGATTTCGAAGATGACATAGAGCTTGACATAGACCATGACCTAGACCACAACATAGAGATAGATCTAGAGTTAGACGATGATCCAGATTTTATGAGCATAACAAAATGACTACAGATTATTAATAGATGCTTAACACAAAATAACAGAGATATGGTAAAACTGGTTTTCTATTCAATAAGGAAATAAGCTGAAACTGTAAAATGCAGCGAAAAAAAGCTTGCTAGAATGGTGGCGTCTTATCTCTGAGAAGAGATGTGACAGCTACGCTCATTCGCAAGAAGATGATTACAATGAGGCTTTGAAGGCCCTTTTACAATAAACAAGAGTGTCAAAAACCCTAGACATCCAAAAACCTAACCCTAGGAGATGAAGTGCCAAAAGTCATGTGGGCCCCATTTGGGTAAGTCGATACATCAACTTCCCAGGGTCGTAACTTTTGCATACGATCTTCGTTTTAGGCGTACAATAGCTCATTGGAAAGATCTATCCGAGGACTACAACCATTGACAAAAATTTCATGATGAATTTTTTTACTGCTACATACCCAAAAAAACGTCGTTTAGTGCCTCAAAACAGCTCCAGAAGTTCAGGACCCAAAAAACTGCTAAAAATAGTAAATTACCAAAATTGCTAGAAAGTTGTTTTGAGCCAGCTGGAAAAGATGAGTGGCCACCGATATCCACCTGGCTCAGACGATGACCTATATCTTGACATAGACCATGACATAGACCCCCCATACTCTCACTCTCTCACTCTCTACCCCCCCTCTCATTGTCCCTCGCTCTCTTTTTCTTCCCCTCCCTCCCTCTCTTTCTTCCTCTCTCTGCATCCCTCCTCCCTACATCACAAGGAAAGAAATGGCCTTGACCTAGAAAAGTCAATAACTATACCTAAACCTAGACATGGAAATACCTGGAGCATGATCTAGACCTATACGATGACCATGACATAGATCATGAAATAGACCTAGACCATGACCTAGACCATGACATAGAGCTGGAGATATATTTAGACGATGACCCAGAGATTGACATAGACCATGATCTATACCACCACATATAACTAGATCTAGATTTAGATGTTGACCTAGAGCTTGATGTAGACCATGACATAGACCCCCTAAGCTCCATCTAAGCCTAGGAATAACTTATACTCAATCCTTAACCCTCTCTACACTCAAGCCTTGAGTGCACTATGCATATACCTTGTGTACAACCCTTGTACCCACATCACCCACATCTTGGTGCTCTAACCGTTTCTCTATCCTTGAAAACATTTTCAATACTAACCCCTTAGGCCTTAGTTTATTCATAAATATGTTTGGTGTATATTAAATTCTATATCTATTACATTAAGAGGATGCACGTGCTCGTATGAATTAACTGATTTGTAGTTGTTGGTAATTTATGCTTAGTAGGAATGCGTGCACATTCCTAGAACACACACATGATTTAGTGCACACACATTATAGGAACACGTGCACATTCTTGCTAGACATTTTTTGGTGCCAAGAACACCCCACCTCATCTATATCATGACTGAAAAAAATCCGTGACAACTTCAGAAAAAAACAACTTGCACATACATGTTTTACTTATTTAAATGTTCTTGTTAGATTCATAGAGACTTTTGTGCTATTGCTAGACCATTGTAGGAAATTTTGGAAGACAAATTTGTCAAGTGCAATTGGAATTGTTGTTTGTATATACTTGTGTCTTCTTGGAATTGGAAGACAAATTTGTCCAAGTGCAATTGGAATTGTTGTTTGTATATTCTTGTGTCTTCTTGGAATTGGAAGACAAATTTGTCCAAGTGCAATTGGAATTGTTGTTTGTATATTGTTGTGTCTACTTGGAATTGGAAGACAAATTTATCCAAGTGCAATTGGAATTGTTGTTTGTATCTTCTTGTGTCTTGTTGGAATTGGAAGAAAAAATTGTCCAAGTGCAATTGGAATTGTTGTTTGTATCTTCTTGGAATTGGAAGACAAATTTGTCCAAGTGCAATTGGAATTGGAATTATTATATGTGTTTTCTTTTGTAACACAAAAAACAAATTTCTCCACTTGGTTGTGCCTTATTACATAATACAAAGACAAATTTGTGGTGGGTTTTTGGTAGCCAATTTTTATCTTTAAACATGGGGAACCATCGAATTCGATAAATAAAGTACTCAAGGAAAAATAAACCGATCAAAAAGGTAGAAGAAGAAAGAGAAAAAACACAGTTACATATGACAAAGCGTAGAGTTTTTGAAGAGAGAAATCCAATTTCTAGTGGAATAGATGCTTCTCCTCCATCTATTTCTCCATCACCAGAAGTAAAGTGAAAGAGTTCATTAGAGAAAAAATCCAACCAATATCTCATCAAGACAAATTTTTGTGGATGACCAGATGATGGAGGATTTTCTTGCAGCTGATTATACAATGTATGAAATTAGAGAAGCAACTGGTGTACAACATTGTGGTGAAGAAGGTATTGTGGTGCAAACTCTTGTTGGACAATCAAATGTTCCACAAACTAGACAATCACATTTCCACTCTCCTCCCACAGTTGATTCGTCAATGATTGAAGGGGAAATAATTGCAACATTGTTAACTCCACAACAGGGAGGTCAAGAGTGCCAAAATAGGGTTCATCGTCCCTACCTAGATTGAGCACTATGTGGCAAAGAACTCCTAAATGAATTTAGGTCGATGAAATTGGTCTAGCATCACTTGAAGGTAAGTTACCTAACCGTACTATTTTTTATCACTGTTATAAAATCATTCAAGAATATTTTGAACCAAAATCCGATGCTACTAAATGTCAAATATTTTTATCTTTGCTAAAATATAGAAGTTTGACTATTGTTAAGAGAATTTTAGGCATTAAAACAGTTAAAAGTGTATAAACAAGTCATCATATTGTTAGAAACCTTGTAGATTATTTTTAAATAATTGGTAAGAAGTCTCATTCTAAAGACCGTAATGCATCTAGTTGTGTCTTGTCCTAGTCAATTGTTAGCAAGATCACAAGAAAACATCATTTTCTACAACAAACATCTCACCTGTTGAAATCCAATGTCAAAACCCTTAGAAAGTATTCTCATAGACGAGATAGCTTGAGATAGGTGCCCCAACATATTTGTGGGAATTCACTGGAAGGCTACCTCATTTTGACATGAAATTAATTGGAGCGGTTGAGGGACTAGTTCAGGATTTCTGGTATAAGAACACAAGGCCTTCTTCCAACCAAAAAGATGTACTAAAATTGAGAAGGGGATCTAGGGACCGTGAACCCCATATTAAACACTTTCTTGACATTACACAGACACAATTGTATGAGAGATTCATAACAATATATAGTGCACTTAACTTAGGCCAAATATCTTTCCATAAATGCAAGCCTTGGTACGTTCGAATAAACACAATTAGTAGCATGTGTTGTAGATATCACATTGAGTATGGTTATTATTATGACATATATATATATATTTTTCATTTTTTACATAATACCCTTTTGCAGGAATGCCCAGTTATATTGTCGTCGTTGTCATCTAGAGACTTTATTCACAACATATTGTGTACAAGGGTAGAGGGTTTTACATTTTATCAAAAAGCGTGATTAGATGGGACATGCCCCAAGTGCAGTGGAATGATATTACTGAGCAAGTGCATCCATGTAAGCGATGAGTATGAATTGGGGAGGAAGGAGGTTTCTTTGCAAAGCTTTAAATATGTGACATATGATATTGATTGAGGACAGGAAAGAAAAAAGATGCAATTGGTTACTTCCCAAGTATGATTTTGTGACTTCATGAAGGAATTTGTTGAAAAGAAACGACATTATGTTCAACATGTCCATGTGGCTCAATGGTAGGATGAGCATTTTAGAATATGCAGAGATACATTTCTTGTTGGTACCGTGTAATCAGTGGTCGATTTTACTTAGAAATACACCCTTCAACTACAAAATGAGATTCAAAGCCAATATTATCACTTAGAGTAGGTTAGCATAATGGTACATATCACATACAGGCATTGACCAGATAGTAATGAACAAAACAAAGTTACATTTAAAGAGTATCACTTCTACATAAGTGATGATCGGTGCGATGACTTAGCCTACATACAACATTATTTTCAGTTGTTATACAATCACCTTAAGGAGAAGAACATACAGATGGATCAACATTGGATTTGGTTAGATGGTTGTGCATGCCAATTAAAAAATACTCATGTATTTACATGGTTTTGTATGTTGCACAAAAAACTAAAGGTAACACACATTTGAAACTATTTTGAGTCTGGGCACGGGAAAGGGCAGAATGATGGAGCATGATGGAGTTCCGTAAGCTCCCACAATTCTATTTGGCCAAGGCCCACATGACTACACTACCCATAAATTCCAAACACAATGTTCTTCAAAATCGACCTCCACTTTGGAAATTGTACTATGCCTCATTGACCAAAACCTCAGTGCCGAAGATACTCCAAAAAATGGTTTTCTGATGGAAGGAATGACATCAGAGGGGCCCCCTAGATGAAACACGGTGCTCCAGATCCAATGCAATTAACGGTTTACCCATCCAGGTCCCGATTTTAGTTTTATCGCGAGTTTGCAACTCACCTCTTCAATCCGTTTAGAGTCATGTGACCAATTTGGTCCAGGGGCATAAAATCCAAACCGAGCGGCATAACAGAGTTCCGTAAGATCTCGCAAGTCTATTTTTCCTAGGTCCATGCGACTACACTACCCACATATTCCTGACACAATATTATTTAAAATCGACCTCCTCTTCAGAAATTGCACTATGCCTCATTGAAAAAAACCCTAGTGTCGGAGATACTCCAAAAAATGATTTTCCGGTGGATGAAATGACAATGGAGCCCCCCCACTAGCTCAAACCCAGTGCTACGGATCCAATGCAACCGACATTTCACCCATCCTAGTCCTGGTTTGAGTTTTATCATGAGTTGTAACTCACCTCCTCAAGCCATTTAGGGACATGTGGCCAATTTGGTTGTTATAACCCTAAATTGCACCACACATGCTTATTTAGCATTAGACCATCTCATATCCCTTCCTTGCCAAAGCACTACTGAACAACTCTTTAAAAATCCTCCTTTATAAAGGCCCACACGCCCTACTCCATTACTGCACATGTGTACACACTGGCTGACCCAAAACAACCCACGTGGACCGACAAAAGCATGAAAAAAGGAAAGTTTCCGACGGAACACAAAAGCTATGGGTGAGTTAATTGAAACTCCCGACCATGCATGGATGAGGGTTCATCCAAATACCTATCTCCTTCTAGCCTATAAAAGAAGGGGTAGGGGTCCCATTTGGAAGAGGAAAAATATAGCAAAGAAACTCTGTCCATTTGCGTATTCCCATTGTTCCAACCCTTTAGCCTTTCCTTGTGCCAAAGGAGATACAAAGCAAAGCAGTTGGAGGACAGTCGAAGAAGATCCCAGGATTAGGTTCACAGAGTGGTGGCCGGTCTCCACTTTTGTAAGTTGACTCATTCAAAGTAATAAAGAAAGTGCTTTTCCCATCCCAATTCACGAGTTATTCATAAATTGCTAAGTACATGTTTGAATTTCTAACCCGTTATTCTATAGGTAGTATGCATGTGTAGTTGTTTCTTGTCTTGTATGTAGGTCAGTGTTGGAAAGGAGAACTGTGAACAAGTAATCAAGTACAAAAAGGGATCGACATCGAACACTCGGAACGAGGTAGGTCGATCTAGACATTGCATTTACTAAAAAGAAATGGGATTTAAGTCTGGGGATGAAGGTAGAAAGTAAATTTTCTCTAGGTCATATCTGCATGCAAAGTTTAACCCTATTTGCTAGTCTGTAAGGAGATTTCCCTCACAACAGAATTGGCGACCATACTGGGGACACTCTCTAGGGTTCTTGGAATTTTATTTAGTTTTTGGGTAGTTTTAAAGACTAGTTTTTCTTACCTGTTTTTTCTTTTAGTTTTTGTAAGGTATGAGCTAGTAGAGAGTCTAGTTTTCCATACCAGCTTTCTCTGATTTGCTTGACTGTGTTTGTCGAGACCCATAGAGGTACACGCGGCCTGCATAACGTCTTCACGCGTGTACCCACGCCCTACTCTCTTACAGACTGCGTGCGAATGCTGGCTGAAGAAGTAGCAATAGCATGTAGAGTTCAGAGAACTTCGGAGGCAGTCAACCTCTTCCCTGTTAGAATCACACATTCTAAGGGGGTTTTCTGGAATTCTGTCTGAGTCTTGTTTGTTTGCAGTCTTATCTTAGATTGTTTGTCTTTATAAATTTTTCCTTACATTGTTGGTTTTTTCTGTTTAAAAAGAGTGTCCAAGCCTTAAGGAGACTCTGGTTATCAATATCAGTGGTCTCTTCCTGGTTTGGTCTGTCTGTTTTCATTTTTTCTCAGAGTTTAGATATACACGTGGCTTGTACAAGGTTAGCCCATGTGTACACGCCCTCTGTCTCTATCCAGCGTGCGTTCGCACGCGTGATGTTAGATTAATAGTCGCGTGCTTGTACATGATACTTTTTGTTGAGGGTAAGGCAATCATCCTTTCCCTTGATAAGAATTATTCCTCTTAGGTGTTTGAATCTCTGTCTGAGAAAACAGTAGCTTAGGATTAATCTTACCCTTAGCCTACTTTTTCTCATTTAAAAAGTTGTCATAAAAATAAATATTTTTTTAAGGTTTTTAGACAAGTGTGAGAGTCATTTAAAAAAAAAAAATTGCTAGTGTGTGATTTTTGACCCGATTCTTTGCGATCTACGATTAGTCCAAAATTGTTTTTCTTGGTTTTTGCTTGTTGGTATTTTTCCTTTTTTCTTTATCAAGCATTTAAATAAAAAAAAAATCTCTTTTCATTTTCTTGTTTGGTTGAAGAGTGTGTTTCTGCATTATTAGCCAGTGAAAAGTCATTTATTTCATAAGTTTTTGCAGTTTACTTAGATCATAAATAACTTTTAGTCAAGTGAAATTTATTTTGAGTTTGCTGTCCAAATCTTAGAAAATTAAAAATATTTATTTTGAAAAGTTGTTGAAATTCTGCATTCAGTAAAAGTTTTGTTTCCATCTTTTTTATTCATTTTTCTCTTTCGTCTTTTACACATCACCAGTTTCACCTTCATACCTCTTGACGTAAGACAAAGCCATAAAATTAACGCTAAATTTAAAATCTACTAGAATTTTATGTTTGTAGGGTTCACCAACTAGTTCAGGATTAGGGCCTTGGATTAGGTTGGAGAGGAAACTCTTCAAGGCCATTTAAAATCAAACATTGGAGTCTGAGTTAGGGAGTGTCTAAGTCCAGTGTCGTGAAAGTTATTCGGGACCCCCCTCTAACACACGGAATAAACACGAGGTTGCGTGCGGAAAGGTAGCGGAGATAACCCCTCCAAAGCTGGACCAATCGTAGTGGAGAACACATATAGAGGGCTTGTTTTGGGATTCCGTTGATTGCATTTTCCACGGGGCTTCGTGGGTCTCAAATCCGTTCGAGGTCCTCAGTTTTATTATGGACCACTTTCTTTTGATACCCTTGACAGGTTTCAGGCTCGATACCCTGCTCATTGTGGTCTACCCGACTTTCGACTGTACCCGCCTGGTGACTGTTTGTGCGCTAGAAACCTAGTTGCCTATCTATTTTAGGGACATACACAGGTGACTGTAGGGGTATACCACAATACCTAGGATAGACATTTGGCCACACTTTGCAGATTATACCTGGAGGGTGCTTCCGTGTTCAAGTTGCACTTGCACCAGTAAGTTGCTCTAGCGTTGGTTGTTGTAACTGTTCTTCCAATTAGTTTAGTGTTTGCCTGTCTTATCGTCTAGGGACTTTTTTAATGTGTTTTACTTTTGAGCATTTAGACTACCTTAGAGTGTCTTTGATCTTCTCACATAGTGGAGGATCACGAGCTCTTCTGGTCACGAAGGCTTCTTCGCCTGCTACCGGTTACACTGGAGCGACCCCCGCCACCATTGAGGTGAAAGCTAGACCAACAAGGGTCTTTTGAAGCAATTGGGTTACAAGAAATTGTGCCTGACCAACAACTGGAGGATCGACCGTTTTGGACCTTGAAGCACACGCTCTTGGCTCGGTTGAAACCCTAACCACTGATTTCTTGGCACCTTTCATCGTACCCATCCAATTTTACGAGCGCCAGTCAGTGTTGCACACAGCAATGGAAACAAATGTTGTTACTCCCTCTGGGAATTCTTCCATTCCCACTACGTTTGTCCCCATAGGATAGTTTTCACCTCCTAAACCACTATCATCAGTCTGAGCCACCATGGTCTCGACCGCTTCTACATCGCACAGTGGTCCGATCCCGTCTTTCGCGGTGGCCACAACCCCTTTCACACCAAGTGCGATAGGCCCTCCGTTCTCATACGGGATGCCTAGTTCAGGTACAAGTCCTGTACTTTCTTACTCCACTTTATAGACTTTAGGTCTGGGGGTAGGGAGCTCTAGCGCTCCTCTGTAAGGTCACATCGGAGGCACTCCTTCTCCTTTTAATTATTTCCCTTACGGAGGAGGTCATATCCCTTCTTCGTCCCCTTCAGTCGATGGCTCGCATCAGCAGTCCGTCGGGCAACCTATATACCATAGTTTATTTGGAGCAGGGAGACAAGGACCACCTTCGCATAGTATTATGGTCGGTTCAGCACCATTTTCTTTGGCCGAAACATTTGGCAACAATGCCTTCTCATTCGTCGCTTTCCGGACTGGGGGAAATCACAGTTTTGGACAATCGACTCCTATGCAGGGTACTATTCCTGCATAGGGGGAAAACCTAGGAACTTCTTCCACAACAGGACCTTGGAATTCAGGGCAGGGATCCGTTCTCTCGTCTAGAATGCCAATCTGGGGTAATTATTTCCATAATCAATGGAACCCCGGACAAACTACTATGCCCATCCCCACGGGCCCAACATGGGGCAACCCTTCCGAGAGTCCTTCGAATATAATTCATTCCCAACCATCTATGTCCTATTTGGGAAATCAGCCGATGATATTTCCACATATGCAAAATCCGTACGCTGGCTAGGGCCATGGCTTCTACCATAATCTGGGACAAAAGCCAAACTTTTCCTGGCAACCTGGTGCCAGTCAAACTCTAGGCCCCTTTTTCCTAGGTTATCACCAACAACCCAAACTACCTTTCCTGGCGACTTTGCACTTGCCTGATTTGACACGGTTGTTGAATGACCCCATTTGTCACGATCTGCGTTGGCCTCCTATGCCGACAAAGTTGCCTTTGGACATTCTAAAGTTTGAAGCCAAGCCTAGCGAAAATCTAGGTGATCATGTGACTACCTTCCTTCTTTGGTGCTCATCTAACTCATTAAAAGATGACTCCATACAATTGCGATTGTTTCAACGTATTCTCATTGGGAGTGCCGCGAAATGGTACATTGAGCTTGATAGCTCAAGATACTCTTCTTTCAGTGAGTTGGCAATGGATTTCCTAAACCATTTCCAGTTACCTGTGAGATACGATGCCGGCACAGAGCTGCTAGTCAATTTCGAACAGACGACAATGGACCATATCTCTAATCACATCCGAGAATGGAGACACCGAAAGAGTCTAATCAAGGTGCCAGTCCCACCGACATTCCTGCTTGAGTGTTTCCTTAAGTCTTTGGTCCCGTAGTTATCCAAAGGCATCATGACATCGATGGTATTCTCTGAAGAAGACGCCATCATGAGGGCTCAACAATTTGAGCCCATCTATTCTTAGTCTGGTTTATTATACAACATCTTGCTAGATGCGCCACTCTCAATACTTGATAAACATAGACAAAGAGCTGGACCACATGTCAATGGTATTGATGGTTCAGCACAAACAAATCTTGCTGAGCAACTGATGCAGCAATTGCAACAGTTGTTGATACAACACACAACGGCCAGCCAAACTACTGCTTTGGCTGCTCCCCCTACCAAAACATCGGATGTACACACAGTGCAATCAACTAATCCAAAGGCCACCCAACAACCTGAAGGAAAGAAAAAACAACGAAATAAGGGTAAGGGGGATAAGAAACCCACTGATAATGCTGATGGGGACAACACTGAGAGACGAAAGGTGAGGTATCCATGCAACTTGTGCGTGGAAGACCACACGACCCATCTATGTCCTCGGCTTGCAGAAGCCCAAAAGTTTGTGACGCAGCAACAGCCTGCTGTGTTGACCAATCCATTTCAACATGGGAAAAATCTAACCCAAGCCTCTGCAAGTATGGAAGGGGGAAACCAAGAACCCTCTCTGCCTGCGAACAACCTCGCATCCGCAAACATATATATGGTGAAGGGTGATGCTTTTATATCGACTAAAGTGCATGAATATAGTAAACCAAGCACTTCTGAGAAGGGTAAAGAAGTTGAAATCCCATCTCTTCCTCTACAGATTGAGAAGATGTTGGGAAAAACAATGACATGCATTCCAAAAGGCGCATTCAAAAAATCTTCTCATAACCCAAACGCAAGGGCCGCCCAGAACTACTTTGTGGTGGAAGATTTATCACAAACCCCTTGTGCGATGTCCTCTTTGGAGGTCCTCCAAAGCTGTACTTCTCAGAGGAAAGCCTTGTTAACCACTTTAGGATCTACCAAGACTTGTAATCTGGGTACAATCATGTTGGATACAATCGACTTAAAACCTCGTATGCCTTACCACGTAGCATTTCAGATAGTAGTGGCTTATCCCATGAAAACTTTTACTCGAAATATTTTTCACACAATGGTTGATGAGGGTGCCTCGACATGAGTTATGTCATTGGCATGTTGGAAGGCCGTTGAACAACCTATTTTGTCTCCGTCACCTACTCTCCTCACCACTTTCGACGGTTGTTCGTTCCGACCACATGGTATCATTCCTTCTTTTCCCATGCAGTTAGGAGGGAAGACCATGTGTTTCGAAGTAGAGGTAGTCGATGCTCCCCTTGACTATAACCTCTTGTTAGGAAGGAGTTGGACTTATGCCATGCAAGTTGTGGTTGCTATAGTTTTCTGGGTCTTGTTGTTTCCACATGAGGGCCGGATAGTGACCATTGATCAATTGTCTTTCTCCAGACCTGACCCTGCATTGGGGGCATCCACGGTCCCGATGATTGATAATCATCAACCAGGTGTTGTCAACGTAGGGGTTGGTTTGTGCCCATATTTGATGGGGACCTTTGATTACCTGCCCCCTCAAGGCGATATCAAGTTTATATCCAATCACCATAAGGTTGAGATTTTTCAAGTTTCGTCGTTCCGCACGACTTACTTCGATGATCCGTGGATACTTCCTTCCCCATCAGCCACGATGGATGAGGCAGGGCACCCGGGTATGTCCATGCCCTTGTTTTCCATTGAAGTAGCATACTCTTTAGTCCAGCAAGCTTCAAATAACATTGATCCAACTCCTACACAAGAGTTAGATCCAC
>JASDQU010351925.1:1910-12153 GCA_032191745.1 Picea mariana
CAAGGTTGGTTTGTTTTTAATTCTCGTCTGTGATTAAAGGGTTATGTTACTGTATGGTTATGTGGGTTACCTTGGGTTGGTCTGATGATGGTCCATGGATTAGTGGGATTGGTTGCTGGTGTCGGGAGGGATGTAGACACCTCCAGGTAGCTTAGTATTTTGTTTGTGTGTGTGACTGTTCCTAACCCCTGGTGTCTCTTCTGCTTACTGCTGCTAGTTGCATGCCTCATGTACTGGGGCGTTTATTTCTTGTTGTCACTATGATCTGTCGGGTCGTCGTGATTATGTTGTCTCACTTGCGTCTTGTTGGTTCGAGTGGTGACGTAGGGTCGAGGGGGTTGTTCTTCTACACGCGCGCACACACGGTTAACATCCCAAAAAAAAAAAAAAATTTGCCTTGTTGTCAAAGTAGTTGTCCTTAACTAGGAGGGTCTTTACATATACTACCGAGTTGGGTCATCGTAACGAGGAGGTCATTACATATTGTATGATAATCAGAAGCTAACTAGATCCAATTGATATGTCATGTTCTCTTGTATTGTGTAGTTATTTTCTTCACAAATATGGCACCACTTCAATCTAACATTTTTCAAGTTGTGCAAACATTCTCTAGTGCTTTGATTTGTTAAAGATTGACAAATGTCGTAGTAAATTTTGACTTGGATTTAATAGACATCGGTATCTCTATCTTTTGCATCATTAAAATTACAATATTCCTTTGTGTGCCCTTCATTTGAACAAAGGGTGCACTAGAGTTTGTTTCGCCTTATGTTCATGTTCTTTAAATATTGTTGTAAAATTTCCATCTTTTCTTCTAATCTTCTTTCAACTGATGAGGAAGTCTATGATCCTGTATCAATTGTTTATATATATTGAACCTTTTTCAAGGCTTCTTCGCACGTTTGGATGTCATACATTCTTAGCGGTGCTCTAATTTATAATTTATAATGACGTTTGGATGTCATTCTAAATTGATTAAAGTCATACATTCTTAGCGGTGCTCTAATTTTCTGTAATAATCCTACAACATACCACTGAACAAATATTTAAATCTTTTGTCATGCTCACACATTGTTTCTCCTGGAATTTGTTTAATTTCTTTAAGCTTCTAAGTTGCCAAGTGCCTAACATCGTGAGCCTTGAAAAATCTAAGGAAGTCGTTCTTAATATCTTCTTTAGTTTTGATTTTTTACGAACCAATCTTATAGTTATCATCAATGATCCATTTAACTATGCAAGTACAAAATTACAAAATAGCATATATATTAGGTAAATTATATATAAGTAAAAGATAATTTATAAAAGAAATTAACTATACTTACAATTTTGTTATTTTATGTTTTAAAATGTTCTTGTGAAAAATATTTTTTTAATATTTTAAATTTAAAGAGAAAAAATATTTTTTTACCAAAACTAATGTTATTGTTTATTATTATTTCTATAATGAAACTATTAATAATAATTGGACTAATTTAAATATCATTTATTTTCAACTATTAATATTATAAATACCATTTCAAACTAATATTATTGTTTATTATTATTTCTATAATGAAACTATTAATAATAATTGGACTAATCTAAATACCATTTATTTTCAACTATTAAGATTATAAATACCATATTAGGATTATTACACCCAAAGGCGTACACCTATTGACAATGGGTACATTTAATGATTTTTTAACTTTAAATTTTAATCTTATGGCCAACAATTGAAGATGCTGGCATATTCTTAGTCGTCCTCCTAAATCAATGAATGAGATTTAGTGTTCATAACTTCCTTGCATTTATAAATGCATGCATTAACATGTTTACTTTTTCACATTTACCTAATCATATTAAAAAATTACTGTAAGGCCGTATGATTGCCAAGTTAAGAATATTAACGAGGATTAATATCTATGCAAGATTTTATTACCACTCAAATAGATTACAAATATAACTGTTGGGATGTGAACCGTAACTACGTTTAGATTACACGTATTGGAATGTGAACCGATTTTTGTAATTAAATCGCATGGATACCAGAGATGAAATATCTTCATGCAGATATGAGATTGTGTTCATTTCAACCTCTATCTCCTTAGTATTTATCTATGCAAGATTTTATTGCCACTCAAATAGATTACAAATATAACTGTTGGGATGTGATGGGATGTGAACTGTAACTACGTTTACGATTTTTGTAATTAAATCGCATGGATACCAGAGACGAAATATCTTCCTGCGGATATGAGATTGTGTTCATTTCAACCTCTATCTCCTCAGTATTTTTCTTTGGGAAACTGGTCGAAGGCTCTGCATTGTTTAGGATGGACGGTCCTTGAGATGATGTTGTGAGGCAATAAGAATTCGTCGACGAATGTTCAAATTGTACTCAGTTTTTTGTATCAATGGCCCGACTGCCACTCATAGCTTGTAGATTAATCTTTTTTGTACTACCACTTCTCCAGTAATTCTTGATGTTGTTTTCTGTCCTTCCTGTAAACTCTGTGCAATGCAAGACCACCTGACCATTTGCATATCTACATGGATTAAATCGCATGGATTATGTGGCGGCTCACTTTTGTATCATACTATTTCATTTTAAAACTCTAATTAAGATTTCTACAAAAATTAAGGTTTGCTTATACTTTAATATGTTAATTAAGATTTAATATGTTAATTAAAGTTTGATTGTAAATAATATAGGGCAAAAGAAAATTAGGATTTATTTGCAAATAAGATATTATGTGGCTGTACTAGTAAATACCATTTACTTGCTTGACTTTGGCTTGCCATACCACTAAGAAAGGCAATTTTAATAAAGCCTGCTATACCACGAAGAAAGGAGATTTTAATTTTAATTTTGAATGTATTCTATGTCATATGCTTTTAATGTCAATTCCAAATGTCAATGGAAGGAATTGTCATTAACTGAAGGAGATTTTAATTTTAATTTTGAATGTTTTTAATTCTATGTGACATGCTTTTAATGTCAATTCCAAATGTCAATGGAAGGAACTGTCATTAACTGACTTTGGAAGATGAGCTTAATTTTAATTTACTTCTATGTTATTTTTATGTACTTTAATTATGTGTCCATTTTCCTTTCGTAGCCAATGTAAAAATGCCAACTCAAAAACTTAATGTTCCATTTGAAATGTAAATAAATAAAACATTAAAAACCTTCCTCAAAGGATGTGACATGCAAGGAAATGGGATATAGCTTTAAAAACCTTCCACCCTCAATGTCGAGAAGGCTGCCGCCGTAAGACTCTAAGTTCGTCAACCAACAGAATGACAAATAAATAAATTTGAATATTTTAAAAAAATAATAAAATAGAATGTCCAATGTAAAACTAGGAAAACATCTTCAAATTATTGGTCAACGACTATGCTAATTGTTGTTCAACGCCGAATCGATTACTATATGCACTGCCTCACACCAGGTATAATAAGCTCATATGGGAGAATTACCAAAAATTAATTTGAAAACTAAATTGTAGAAATAAAGGATAATTTGGAATCTGAAAAAGAAAATGTATAAATAAATAATAATTTGAAAACGAGCAACTTTATCAACAAACTTAAACTTACCAAACATTAAAAAGGGATAATTATTAAAAAATAGATATAATTATATATATTATTAAAGGATAATATCCACTTATTAAAAATAACAAATTAATTTGTACTCTTTGAAATTAGAGAAATGGAGTAATATAACATTAAAAAGCAATGATAACTGTTAAAAAAATAGATATAATTATAAATATTATTAAAGGATAAAATCCACTTATTAAAAAAAACAAATTATTTTGTACTCTGTGAAATTAGAGAATTGAAGTAATATAAAGAATAGTTCGGGGGTGGAGCTATGTCCTAGCGGTGAGTTTATTCGCTGTAACAATGTAAGTACCCAACACAATAGACCTACCAAATAAAAGTAAAAAAAAAAAGAAGGAAGTTGTATATGTGGGTATAATTTTAAAGAGTCACAAATGAAAATATTTCAACACATTTGTTGAGAATTTTTTTGATTTTATTTATTGCCAAGTTTAATATTTTGATAAGATTGAAATTGTTTAACATTTAGTTTTTGCATATATCTATGCACTTGTTGGTATGTTTGGAGGAGTTGTGTGCAAATGTATATGTGCAACTAAAGAGCATAGATTGTATGGCATAGTTCACCAATCACCGAATATTAAATTTTAGTGGGTGGTTTGAGTTAGAAGAGATGTCGAGTATGGAAACATTGGTATCGTTGGAGGTGTTGGCGGCAAAGATATGTGAGGGTTGGTGCAGTGGATTAACGAGCTCTTTGAATTAGAAGAGCTCTGAAGTAATAATATATTAAAATACCTGCCATGAATTTGGAAGAGCACAAGAATCCACTGTGCTCGAGACTATTATTGTAAGTAGAGACTTCACGGGTATACGCTACTATCATTAGCCTTCTCTATGATGTTGCTTAACCATATGTTTCAACTGGTCATGTCCATGTCTAGCTTTGCTCCTGGTGTTGTTCTATCTTCCTATGAGTAGGTCTTCTTTTATGAGAAGACTTGGGGGCAGTATGCCTATGTTAAGAAGGCAGTGAGGTGGTGAGGAAAGAAGGCAGTGAGGTTGTCCAAGCATGGCGATGGGAAGGCTATTCAGATGGTCCAATGTCAGGGCCAGAAAGAGCCATCCAGAGAGCCACTATTTGTCAGAGCCATGATTGTTTGTCAAAGACAAAAGACAAGAGCCATCCGGGGAGCCACTATTTGTTAGAGCCATGATTGTTTGTTAGAAACACTATTTATAACCATGATTCTTAGGGATTAATCCAAGAAAATAAAAATAAAACATAAAAACAACCAAAATATCATTGTATGTGAGGTTGCCTAAAACTTAGAACAAGACTTATAATAGGCATAAAAACTTATACTATCTAAAATAAGATGGCAATAAGAGTTCAATCTTATTAACTAATAATATCTTCAATAAAATCAATTTAAATAATATAAAAAAATATCCAACTTTTTTTCTATATAAAAGTTTGAAAAGCAAAAAAATATTTAAAATCAAATATTTAAAGTTAAATGTAAAGTAATTGACATTCAAATGTAAACTATTTTACATTCAAATCCACATCGAATGCTATATGATGTACAACATTTTAACAAGAGTTATAAATACAAAATACATTATTTTCATTAAAATTTACAAAATTTGTTCTTTTCATTAATTAAATATCATTATTATCAAAGTGCCATATCATGTATAATCTCACGTTTTTTTTAATTAATGTTGCATTTAATTTCAATCATTTATTTTCTATATAACCTAAAGTTTAATTGTCATATTCTATCAAACACTTTTTCTCATGCATTTATTTTCTATATAACTTAATGTTTAAGTGTAATATTCTATCTAAACTAAAGTTTAAGTGTGATGTTCTATTTAACCTAAAGTTCAAGTGTCATATTCTATCTAACATTTTTTTATCTATGTACAAAATTTTGTTACTGTGTTTTAACGAATCATAAATTTTGAGGTTTTGTTTGGTCTCGTTAGGAAATGAAGTATATATATGAAATGAAGTATATATATAGTACATATTGCAACAATGCTCTCTTCAAGTTAAGCATTAATTTCGAACATTAAATGTTATTGAAAGTTATATATTTAAAGGTAATCATTCAATGTGGAAATGGTTTCCCTATCTAAAGTTCATCATTCAACGTGGCAATGACTTCGTCATCATTCAATGTGGAAATGAATTCGTCATCATTCAACGTGGAAATGGCTTTGCGAAGTTTCTGCATGTCCTTTGTTTCCCTTTGATACTCTTTCCATGACCCCATCCACGCCTATGTTAGAAATGTCTTGCATTTCTCTTTCCATAATTGCCCTTTGCTAGGGGTGTCCTTTTCTTGATGATACTAGCGTTATCCATCTATTTTGGTAGTGGGAAAACATACATGTAGGTAGGTGGGTAAGAACTTGCTACAAGTACAAACACTGGTCTTAGGCAATGCATGATCTATCTGACCATAAGTATGGGTTGCTGGTCATTAGGCCATCCTTAAGCACTAGGGGATTTGTTTTTGTCAGTAGGCACCCTCACCCTCCTGTGTCTAATGAGTGTGAGAAATTCTAAATTTACCATTTAAGCTAAAATATTGTAAATATATATCATTTTTTTCTTGCATAATAGGTAAAATATGTTTTAATTCACTCATTGAAAAAAATCATGTAAAATATAATATAGGTCTTTGAGGACTTTCAAGGTTGAATTGAGCTAGGTATTCTGGGTCTTTGGTAAGGACACACCTTCATGTGCTTCTCTCGCATGTTTTTACTCATGTTCTCACCCACCTTCATTGTTTGCTTGAATGCTACCTTACTCGTGAGACTTTTATGTTAAATATAATGTAACCTCAATAGTCTGACTGTACACTACCAGCTGTCCTGACCAGTTGTACACTCGGTTATTTATGTTCTTTATTTTCTTGAGCCTATTTAGCTCATCTCTTTTCCCTTTTCTCATGTACTCTTTTCTCATATACTCAATATACTGAATACTATTTATGTTCTTGTCTTTCTCTATATTCTCTGCTTCTCATTTTATCACGGTATCAGAGCTTCAGACGTAAGCCTCTTCGCACAGTCTGGAGAGAAGCCCAATCCTAAGGAGCGCAGAACTTAAACTATGAACGACAGCACAAGATGCAGATTCTTCACAAATCTTGGAGAGAAGTCCGCCAGTCCACTCAAAAGATCGTTTCAGACAACAAGTGCGAGGAAGCATAAGGCAGAAACAATAAAGAATCGTGAGAATTTAAAGATCCATGAAATATTCACGAAACACAGCTGCAGAAGGCATAAACAATTAAAGATATGTGAGTTCTTTAAAGAATTTGTGAAATTCTTTCCAATTCATGAAAGATTCGTGAATTTCCTTCTTCAGGAGAAAGTCTTTACAGAAGTAGCAAAGTACACACTAAAGCAACAAAGGACAAGCAGACCCAGCCGTAAGATCAGTCCTGCTAACCGATCTGTGTCGTTAATCAAGCTCAAAAAGGATGAGGAAAGTGAAGAAAAGGTGAATGAGATTCAACCATCAGATCAAGGCGAGAGCTACAACAGCCATCAGATCAAGAAAAGATGCGCAGGCTTTAATCGCCAAAGCTTTTTGAATTTTCACGTATTCAACGATTTCGTGCAAAGGTTACAAAGGAGACAAGTCTCCCAAAGTCCCAAAATTATTGGGACCATCCATCATCAGGGGAAACGTGGCAGAGATCCATGTACGTCAGAAGATTTGCGAGGGAAGAGCTGCAGCGATCCTAACTATTCATCGGGAGGGACGCGTGGTGAGCGATCAACATTTCGTTGACTTGCGACTTAGGGAAGTTAAAGGGAAAATTCGTGAAACTCGCGACACGCTAAATCGCGAAAAGATCATAGTCGTTGATTGAGGAGAGATCTGAACCGTTGATTGTCCAGGGAGAATTTTGACATTTCGGGGATCGAGAGAACGAAGGTGAAAAGTTGTTTGACTTGGCAATACATGAAATCCCGACATGATCTAGACCGTTGATCGTGGGAAGAAGCAGGATCGTTGATCTGGCATAAGTAGTCATCGACATTTCAGGTATCGGGCGAAGGGAGATAAGATACATCGTAGATCCCCGATATGCGAAATATCGATTTGATCGCAGTCATCAATCAAAGGCACACTATTCCGAAGAAATTGTGGTCGTTGATCTCAAATCAACGAGGATCGTTGATCTTTGAAGCAAATTTGTGATTAGACAATTTGGCTATTCGAAGGCACTGATACTCTCAATGTCAAAATGTGTAAATGTGTTGACCTGCACAGAATAGATCTAGCTAAACAATGATACACACATTTTCGAAGAGAATTGGAAAAAGAGGAAGAAGGAGAGAAAGAATGGGAAGAATTCTCATTAAGTGTTTTGAATAATGAATAATTTACACATGATATACTCTGTATAACTCAATGAGTTCGACTTGAGGTGAACCAAGTCACCATAGTGGTGGTCTAGAGTGATCTGGATACACACCAACAGTTACGAGAGTGAACTTCCACCTATTCTAGTCTCTCAGGCAGTTACGGGAGTGAACTGCCACCTAATTGAGTTAACTAGTCAACTAATCTTCAGTTAACTGACTGAACAGAAAGTAGTGAGGGGTTAACTCAAGGAATCAAGGCTAATGTGCCACTTTGGTGATGATACCAAGGCAAGGTCGAATTAGCATGGTGATGATCGCAATGGTGCATGGTGATGATCCCAATGCAACATCTAAACTCAACTCAACTAGTCAAACTGAAGTGTGAACTGAAAGAGAATATTCTCCATGTGGAATATTCTCTCCTAAAATATAGGAGACTGGATAATGACTAATTATGACTAATAAACAAATAAAAACCTTAGGAAAAAGAAATCCTAGGTGTGTGTGAAGTAACTCCAACACCCCCCCTGAACATCACTATGGTGAAAATAAAGATTGGGTCCCGGCAACGNAACGAGGCCATGTTAGGTACCCAAGTACAAAAGATACACTGAAAATAAAGTGAGGAAAGAGGGAAAACCTCATCGGAAAAAACCGCCCCTCAAGGTACAATGTATGTAAAACAAAAAGAAGAACTACAGTTGCTAGGCAACTATGTCCTTCACTCCAAGACGACCTCGCAGAGAATGGAATTTCTACTCAGTGAAGGTCTTGGTGAAAATATCAGTCGTTTGTTCTGCTGAAGTATAGAACTGTAAGTCGATGATCCCCTCGTGTACTAAGTCCCGGATGTAGTGCATGTGGATCTCGATGTTCTTCGTCCACTACCTTTGAACTGGATCTTTGCAGAACTTCAGAGTACTCTGGTTGTCACACCAGATGACGATCGACCGATGAGACTGAATGCCCAACTCAATGAGAAAATGTTGTAGCCACATAGCCTGAATGGTTATGTTAACTACCCCTATGTACTCTCCCTCAGTTGAAGATAGAGCAATGGTAGCTTGGTTCGTACTCGACCAACAGATAGGCCTGGAACCAAGACTAAGTGAGTAACCAGATGTGGACTTTGAAATATCCCTGATCCCACTGATCAAGATATTTTCTACTGTTCTAATGCTCTGTCTCGCAGATCTGATACACTGGGGGTTTCTGGATGCGTTTTAGTCATGTGTTTGAGATATTCTTTGGTTATTGCGAGTGCATGTCGGTTATTGCATGTGCATGTTGGTTATTACATGTGCATGTTGCATATTTAAGGTTTAATAACATATAAAGGATGCATGCAAAAGTAGAGAACATCAACTGCCCAATATCATGTATAATAATGGTTCGAGCATGGAAATACAATAGCCTACTGGAAATATAGAATATAAACGTCAATCAGATCTCATGGATCAGTACTGGAATACAATCGAATAACATAAAAAAATACCCGTGGTCAGAAGATGATAGCAGATCTGATGCATGCATGGATAGATCGGAAAAATATGCGATTTCGGAGAAATACGGTAACCGCTACCAGCTGGAAAACTCATCCGGAAGAATTGACCGTCAGAATGTGCTTGAAACTGCTCTAATAGAAGTGACCTAGTCTCTAGATTGAAATGGATGTCTGTCGAATCTCGGATCTGACCCCTGAGGCACTGGATCTGGACCCCTGGGGGTTTGCACCCCTCCTGGGACACTGGATGCGCCCAAAAGGATTCCACCAATGAAATATACTGCTATATGTCTCAAAACGATCGTCTCGCCAAATATTGAAATGGGTCGGAAGGATTTGTCTGGATCTGCTCTGAAACTCTACATGCAACACCAAATGTTTGTCTGGAAGAGTTGCGCCCTAAATGGCTGAATGAGTCGATATGCAATATTCCACCATCAGAATCTGACAATAGATGGCTCAATAGAAGCGCCCTGGCTGGATCTCAAATGGGTTGGAAGGAAACTGCAATCTGGATACGGGTCTTGTGCAGCTCTCCAAACCCTCAAACTAGCTTGCGCCCTCATTGGCTAAGTTGCGCACTCTGCAATGGATACTCCTGAAAAGTACGATGAAATACCTGGATGGTATCTCCGATGGGATAGGGTGTGTCTCTCAACACCGAAACCGATCAATGGTGGTGGTTTCCTCCAGAAATCCACAAAACAGTAAGGTCGGCTCTCCTCCTCCTCTGGGAACTCTCAACATCAAATCATAACAATGCATAATGAATTAGGTTGCTTTACC